>JAJHSJ010000009.1:37358542-37432027 GCA_021015155.1 Magnolia officinalis
CGTGTGGGTGTACGCGTGTTATGATTGGGGCAAACTCACTAGTGAAAGGATTTGGCCTAATGCCTATGTGATCGACATATGTGTGTATGTTGATGTATTGTTTGTTTAAGTGTTTCTTGAAATGTCGAATGAGTAGTAGTTAGCAAATTGTAAAGTATAAGGTGTTGAGATATGATTCTCAACCTCTTTTTAACTATGTGTATGATCTCCTTTGATAGTTGTGTGATTAGAAATTGAACATGTACAAACTCATGCTTGTGTTTGTGATTCATAACACTGCTCAACTGCTTTATGATTTTAACTATGTAAGTATATATTTAAATTATATTTACGTTGTATGATCCGTCATGGGGATGGGGGGAGCGGAGCAACGAGTGCGTGCAACACCCTGGCAGCCCTAAACGGATAATACCAGACCTTGACTGTATGAGTTGAATCTTAATCCATTACTGCTTTATCTATCTGCAATTGATTTTGTTTGGGCTATGATTATGGCCCAGGCAATCGGTAACGGGATTGAACTCGTGGCTGAGATTCATTTGCCACGTGGGTTGTGTTCGACGAACTCGAGTCGTGCGTGCCTGTCGGCAGTGGCTAGGCCACACGAAGTGTTTATGCACTTCATGTCGTGCAGCTCAACGGGTGATCGTGCTAGTCGAGCTCGTCAAGTAACCCGATCTGCCTTATGCATGTTCACCCTGTTTGGACGCTACTGCTTGAACCTAGGGTACCAAACTTACCAGTGAAACCCCCTTTTAACCATGGTACCTCGATCCGCTAAGACGCATGAGCCGGGCATGGTGGTATGGGACACCGTGGTCGAGCTGTCGGCCTACGCTGGGGCCATGTGCCTCCCCGTAGTGACCATTGCGCAACCAAACTCGTGAGCCGAATACGGTGGTATGGGACACTGTATTCGAGCGTCGATACTTACGGCGAGAGCCGAGTACGGTGAGACCTGTGCTCGTGCTGACGGGCGACGAGTCCTCCGTAGTATCTTCGAGTATGCTCCAAGGGTCTGTGATTGGCGACGAGTCTTTCACAGCAACTAGAGTATGAGTTGAGCGAGTACGGTGAGACCTGTACTTGAGCTGACGGCTAGTGATTGAGCCGAGTACGGTGAGACCTGTACTCGAGCTGACGGCCAGCAATTGAGCCGCATACGGTGAGATCTGTATCCGCGCTGACGGGTGACGAGCCCTTTGCGATGCCTTCACTATGCTTCTTAAACCATAATATCGTATGAGATTAACTAGGATTGACGACCCTAGAATGGATCATGTTGGGAATGATACAAGGGAGGTACCTTAGTTTCCCAATACTGCTGGTTGAAATGGACTAATAATAGCTTGGTAATCATGAGCATCATCGCACCGCATGTGCTTTGTAGATGTGGCGCACTGAGGGAGTTAAGCATTCGCGAACGTAAGATGATGTCGCTTGAGGGTGGTTTGGCAAGGGCATACAGCATCATGTCATTTCATTCTTGCATTTAATAAGAGTAGTTAGAATTGTTTGATTTGTACTGCTTTATCATTACTGCTTGATTGAATTGATAACATGTTAACCTATGCTTTACTGTTCACTACGTTGATCACTCACTCCCACGTTACGGGACGGTGTTGTACACACCAACCAGATTTGTTGAGTTTCAGGTGGTGGCGATTTGTGAAGCAGAGCCGGACTACTTCTATGATGATAGAAGGAATCTCCTATCTGTATCTCTCTGGCAGGTCAATGAAGACCTGATATTGTATTGACGGGCTATGGTACATGGGATAGGAGGCATTACACTTCCTCACATTTGGTACATTTTAGAACTGCACTTGTATTTATTTAACCTGGTAATGTTATCATACTCTGGAGACTCATCATAGGTTATATATTTTATCTATCTATCACAGTCTTCCACTTGCAAATTTAACTGTCTCTGGAGTATGATATGCTGTTTTGGCTTAATCTCACTCATGTTCAATGCACGAGTACAGTCAACATTCAAACATCATTCATTTTGTTGCATAAGTGATGTTCTGGAACTCGGGAGTTGAGTTTATGCTCGACCCCCAATTTTCAGGGCGTTACAAGATGTATCAGAGCATGATTTGGATTAAATCGGACATGGGTTATGGTCACACGACGCACTCTGACGCACTCTGACTTAGGAGGGAGCGACGAACGTAGAAACTGACTTAGGATTTTCCAAATTCGCCGAACGGCGAAACGACCGAAATTGACCGCTGAGATTGGGCCGTACACACCCATGATCACGCGAAACAATCCCGAATCACTTCTAGGCCGTCAGTCGACGGGTTTGAGTCATTCCTTTGAGACAAATGTCCTTAGGTTGTGGGTCAACCACAACGCCAAAGCCTAAAACCCCTTTCTATCCAATTCCTTCAAACTCTCTCCTTGCACCACTTCATCCTTCAATTTTTTTTCTAAGTCCTTTCACACTAGGTATAAGTTCTAACGTATAGATGATGAAGAATAACTTAAACAAGAAATTTACTATAAATAGTAAAATATGTAAAAATTGGACTTTTGACTATTAAATTATGGAATCTCATGAAATAAATGGGTTAGTTGGATAGATTAGCGTCTCCTACCCCAAAATAATATATTACATGTCCAATAAAATAATTCAGTTTGCAAATTGGACCCGAAAATGCCTCAAATAGAGTCGGGGGCCAAATCGGACGTATCTTGCAATCCGGAATGAGTTATCTACGCATAATATATGATTTTGGGGTAGAACGAGCTAATGAAGCCAACCATGGTGTCCCCCCTCACTTTCTGAGCATTTTTCCGGCGAGGCCCTCGCCAGGTCGGCGAGGCCTCGCCACTTTTGGACTGGGCCGGGGTGCGGTCCGGGCCGACTGTGTTGGGGGTTTTATAAACCCCCTGGTATGTGGGCGTCCATTGAAAACCTCCCAAAACGTTACTTCCTTCACAAACCACCCCCCCAAGCTCTCTTTTCTCTTTCAAAGTTGAGGTTTTTTTGCAAAACCGCCCCTCCAATCGCTTCTTCCCCATTTTCGTTCACCACCCTCGTCACCTTGCTGAACTCTCCACCCTTGCTGCCTACCCTTCCCATTTCTCTCATTTGAGCCCTCATACCCCCATTTCAAGCTCAAAATGTGTGAGCTACACCACCCATTCTACTTCTTCATTTTCTTCCTTTAACCTCTAGCATTTGGGCCTTTACAACAGCTGTTGGGCCCCAGATCCGTGGAGAGCTAGAGACTCCAGCCCTCTTTCTCCTTTCCTCCACTTCCCATGGCCTTATTCGAGTTGAATACGGCCTGCGTTAGGTGAGTTTTCAGGTGGATATATTGTATAAGTAATAATAAATATACGTGTAGGGTATGGTTCCTAGATTGGTGTATCCCATGTTTTCCAATACCATGTTTGGGTGTGTGCAATTAAAAGTAAATCGAGATTTCATTTAACTAACTACCTGCTAAGAAAATTCCGAATGGATTTAGAAATCCCATCTCACACTTTCGACACAAGGCTCATTTTCCAAAGCCTATACCATTAATTTTTAATCCCATCCCACCCTCCTACCAAACATGTCATTCCCAATCCTGAAGTAGGATTATCAATACAGTCTCAATTAATACAACGTAAGACCACTGGCCAAATAGACCCTTGGAGTTTTGGACTTAGAGCGGTGCTCCTAGATTTCGACAGACATGACCGTGTAGGAAATCCAACAAATATATAATGTTAACCTTAGGACCCTCTTAGTTGGTATGAGCATATGTGAAATGCTCGAGCGTCAAGTATAGACAACTCAATTCCAATTAGGCAACTTTGACCCTAAGTGATAAAATCCTTCTTGTATTAGAAATGAACTGAAATCATCTAGTGTATAAACTTAGTCTTTGGATTATAACTATTGGTTGGTTATACTAAGGAATGTAGATAAATTAGTTAGTTGACTTGATTAGGTTGGAGCGAGACCTCGTTCCTTCATTAAATCCCCTTAGTACACATAGGCTTCTTTAATAACTCTTAGGAGGTTGTTTGATTAGTAACTAGTCACGCTCATGGGAAACTTCTATATCCCTTAGATTTAATGATAGGTCAAATCAATACGACCCTTAGAATTGCCTCCTCAAGGACTTTACTATCGGGGACACGGAGTAGAGAAAACTATCTAAGCGAGGTATTCGCGGTTTGAATCGACTTCTCAATCCTGGTTGTGACTAATGAACTCTATGATCTGATCAAGCAGAAGGTCGGGATCAACTAGGATTAAGGACTGATACGACGATTTTCTGTCTGGCTAGGCAGGAGGTCCATGTATCCGACTCAGACCCACTACAAACATTTCTTCCGTGTTGGGCCGAACCAGTATTAGGCGTATATAGCCGATAGCGACTTTGTCTTTTAGGCCCAAGGAATTACCCAAATGGGCAACAAATAGTTAGGAATTAGGTCCCAAGTCGCATGCCATGTCGGCATACATATTGTGTTATGAACGTAGAAAGATAACATGCCTATTAAGCTAGACATGATTAAATAGGATAAGTCTGGGCCGCGATAAAACCCCTTGGTAGAATTAGGCATCTTGCCTCAAACTCACACCTGTCCCTGCAATCAACCACAATACCCATCACCTTTAGCTCCCTTCTGTAACCATAGGTACCAATGCCATAGTACACATCGTCGATGAAAGGCAGACCATGTATTTCCCATTTCATGTCAAGGATAGATTATAAATTACACCTTGTTCCGACATACGGATCAGGACATAGCTCTTGAGCCTTAAGAGTGAAAATAAAATTTTTAAGGGGGGTAGAATATTATGAGCCCAATCTAGTTAGGTCACCTAATACACCTTTTTGATCTGGGTGGCGCTGCGGAAACGTGGTGGACCCTACCCCACTGGCCCAGGATCGAAACGGTGCTAATAAATACGAACATTATAGAAGCCCTAGCCTGTCCTACTATGAGAAACCGTTTTAGGATGATCTAGTAAGATTTGATTCACCATTCCTTTGACATAGATAATAACAATGACTCTCTTAGACTAAGACCAAAAAGGGCAACCTAGAAAATAGACAATTTGAACCTTCCTGTGGTGGACACTCCCTATGTTTCTAGAGTGATCGGACTACGGAGTTACTGAAATATACAATTGCGAAACATTCGCGGCTTGACCCAATTCTCAATCCTGGGCGACTACCAATGGACTCACTGCTTGACCGAGCAGAAGACCAGGATCCACCAGGATTCGGAAGTGATACAATGAGCCTTCTACCCTGGTCAGGTAGATGATCGATGTATCGGGATCGAGCCCACTATTATCGTCTCTCCGTGTTGGTCGAATAATGAAAACAGCTATCTACTCTAAATTGTGAGAATTATCGTCCACGCTCCAAATAGGTAAAGAAATAAATTGTAGCAAACCATCAGGGTATGAGCAATGGATAAAGAATTAAGTTTTAGGGGGGTAGACTAAAATGAACCAGCTGGTATATACCCTACCACGCGTAGAAACTTGGAATCAATAAGTCTTAGGCAAATGAAATAATAGAAATCTTCCCTTATTACCCTCAGCCAATTTCGGGGACGAAATTTTGTTTTAAGGGGGTAGATTGTAACATCCCGGATTTTTGCCAACCTGGGATTAGACGTCCTAGGGCAATGGGTCGATTCTAAGACCTTATCAACTTGTCAAAACTCAGTCCCACAGTCTAAAATGCTTCTTAAACCATTTTCTTCACAAATCCCACCCTTCACTACCTTTGCTTTCAATTTTTCAAAGCACTTTCGCCCTAGACACTAACTTAAACTAGCTAAGTAGTAAAACTTGGATCACTTTATATACAAACTACAAAGGCCTAAGTACCATCTCAACCAGAAAACAATTAGGATTAAATCCTTTAGAAATTAACAAAGTTAACTAAGTGCAAAACTCGATTAGCTATGAAATCCGTTGGGATCGCTTTAAATACGATCTGCAAGACCCAAAACTTGTAAATCAGTGACTCTAGGTTACCCTAAAGTTTAGAACCAAACTCATTTCCCGGCTACTCTCGGGAATGAAATGAAACTCCGTTGGATCTGGACCGCACGTCGGAAGTCCGATTAACACGAAGTTAAGGAACTAGGACTGCCTCGCTGGGCTTGACAACCATCTCAAAAATCAGGTCCACCGATGTCCCACGGCCATTCGTTTGGATCCGGAGCGAGGGGGTGTGAAAAACACTATTCCCTTTTCAAAATAAATATCTGGAATAGTGATCTGGCACCTTTCGCTTGCGCATCAGTATTAAGCAACCAGACCGTCAGAATCAGACCAAATTATACCCTCGGATCAGGAAAAATTTCAGGAACATTTACATGTACTTGGAATTTCGGATCGTGGCCCACCGACCGTTGAACTGAAACTGGTCCGCCACGTGTGATCTGGGAATCCGATCGAGTCGAAAATGTAATCCCACGTAGATCCATGTGTGGAGAGCTTAAGTCTGACGTTTGGCTCAAGGAGGGCCACCAGAACCTCTCTTTTGAGCTAGAAAGTGACGAAATACCTATATTAGCAGTAACCTTGAACAGGAGTCTATTTCGGTGAGTTTTGAGACTATATAAGGACCTTAAACCCTCTCTCATGGCAGCCATACGAATTTGGGTTTTGAGAGAGGGAAAAAGAGAGGAAGTGAGGGAGAAGTGGGAGAATCTCCTTGCCGTCGTTCCCTGCCACCACACGGGCTGCACCATCCCTTTCTTGACGCTTTCCGGCGTTTTCGGCGTCGTTTCTAGGTAAGAAACCCTAACCCTAATCTGTTTTGGGGTTTAGATTGTTGTAGGTTGTGAAATAGCTAACCTATTTCGTTCTCTAGGTTGCCAAACTGCCGAATACGGAAGCTTAGCAAACCTATCAACTCCGTTACGATTCTACGACAAAAGGTGCGGACTTTAGGTGTATAGGTTAGGGTTTTCAACGCTTTCAATGTCAGATAATAGTAGATTCATGATCTGTATGCAATTGCACATGTACAAAGTGCTTTCTGTTTCCTGTTTCGATTAACGTTGTAGAATATGGAATTTCACATACTCTAGGTATACGTAGAAATACCGTATACGTATTTTTTTGGAGAAATGTTTGACATTTATTTAATATATGATTATACTATATATGGATAAAATACTAGTTTGGCGAAAGGAATCGCCGTAATACATGTTCACTTGTAAATGCTACGTATGTTGAAATTGTGTATTCTAGAAATACCGTATATGTGTAAGTTTTGGAAATGTAATTGTCATGATTATTTTTGTATGATTATGGTATACATGGATAACATACTCGTTTGGCTAAAGGATAACCCTAATACATTTTTACTAACATACACCATGTATGTTGTAATAGTGTATTCTAAGGTGTTTGTGGAAATGGCTGAATGAGTATAGAATTCTCATTCGTGCTCGCCATGACTAATTGTCATGGATTCATGATTGATGTATTGGCGATACCCCCTTTGACGAAAGGATTTGCCCTAAGTCACGCCACGGCCAATATACACTATATATGCTAAAATGTGTGGCCCAAGTGTTTGTGGAAATGACTGAATGAATATGGAACTTGGATTCCTGCTTGCCATGACTATCCGTCGTGGGTGTACGCGTGTTATGATTGGGGCAACTCCCTAGTGAAAGGATTTGGCCTAATGCCTATGTGATCGACATATGTCGTGTATGTTGATGTATGTTTGTTAAGTGTTTCTTGAAATGTCTGAATGAGTAGTAGTTAGTAAATTGCAAAGTATAAGGGTGTTGAGATATGATTCTCAACTCTTTTAACTATGTGTATGATCTCCTTTGATAGTTGTGTGATTAGGAATTGAATATGTACAAACTCATGCTTGTGTTGTGATTCATAACTGCTCAACTGCTTTATGATTTTAACTATGTAATGTATATGTTTAAATTTATATTTACGTTGTATGATCCGTCATGGGTGATGGGGGAGCAGAGCAACGAGTGCGTGCAACAGCCCTGGTAGCCCTAAACGGATAATACCAGACCTTGACTGTATGAGTTGAATCTTAATCCATTACTGCTTTATCTATCTGCAATTGATTTTGTTTGGGGCTATGATTATGGCCCAGGCAATCGGTAACGGGATTGAACTCGTGGCTGAGATTCATTTGCCACGTGGGATGTGTTCGACGAACTCGAGTCGTGCGTTGCCTGTCGGCAATGGTTAGGCCACACGAAGTTGTTTATGCACTTCATGCCGTGCAACTCAACGGGCGATCGTGCTAGTCGAGCTCGTCAAGTAACCTGATCTGCCTTATGCATGTTCACCCTGTTTGGACGCTACTGCTTGAACCTAGGGTACCAAACTTACCAGTGAAACCCCCTTTTAACCATGGTACCTCGATCCGCTAAGACGCATGAGCCGGGCATGGTGGTATGGGACACCGTGGTCGAGTTGTCGGCCTACGCTGGGGCTATGTGCCTCCCCGTAGTGACCATTGCGCAACTAAACTCGTGAGCTGAATACGGTGGTATAGGACACTGTATTCGAGCTGTCGATACTTACGGCGAGAGCCGAGTACGGTGAGACCTGTGCTCGTGCTGACGGGCGACGAGTCCTCCGTAGTATCTTCGAGTATGCTCCAAGGGTCTGTGATTGGCGACGAGTCTTTCACAGCAACTAGAGTATGAGTTGAGCCGAGTACAGTGAGACCTGTACTCGAGCTGACGGCCAGCAATTGAGCCGCATACGGTGAGATCTGTATCCGCGCTGACGGGTGACGAGCCCTTTGTGATACCTTCACTATGCTTCTTAAACCATAATATCGTATGAGATTAACTAGGATTGACGACCCTAGAATGGATCATGTTTGGGAATGATACAAGGGAGGTACCTTAGTTTCCCAATACTACTGGTTGAAATGGACTAATAATAACTTGGTAATCATGAGCATCATCGCTCCGCATGTGCTTTGTAGATGTGGCGCACTGAGGGAGTTAAGCATTCGCGAACGTAAGATGAATGTCGCTTGAGGGTGGTTTGGCAAGGGCATACAGCATCATGTCATTTCATTCTTGCATTTAATAGAGTAGTTAGAATTGTTTGATTTGTACTGCTTTATCATTACTGCTTGATTGAATTGATAACATGTTAACCTATGCTTTACTGTTCCACTGAGTTGATCACTCACTCCCACGTTACGGGACGGTGTTGTACACACCAACCAGATTTGTTGAGTTTCAGGTGGTGGCGATGCTTGTGAAGCAGAGCCGGACTACTTCTATGATGATAGAAGGAATTCTCCTATCTGTATCTCTCTGGCAGGTCAATGAAGACCTGATATTGTATTGACGGGGCTATGGTACATGGGATAGGAGGCATTACACTTCCTCACATTTGGTACATTTTAGAACTGCACTTGTATTTATTTAACCTGATAATGTTATCACACTCTGGAGACTCATCATAGGTTTATATTTTATCTATCTATCACAGTCTTCCGCTTGCAAATTTAACTATCTCTGGAGTATGATATGCCGTTTTGGCTTAATCTCACTCATGTTCAATGCACGAGTACAGTCAACATTCAAACATCATTCATTTTGTTGCATAAGTGATGTTCTGGAACTCGGGAGTGAGTTTATGCTCGACCCCCGATTTTCAGGGCGTTACAATTTACTAACTTCACAATCTCAATACATGAAAAGAATATACTCAAACCTATTGCAGATCTACTATAATTTGAGTCACAATAAACCATTAAAAACTAAAAGTATTCCTTAAATATCAAATAGAATCAAAGAGAATTCAATATAAACATGAATCAAAGCAATAGAAAATGTCCCATCACACTACAAGCTTCACCTCTTAGCCCTAGCTAAGAGGTTTAGCCAACCATAGACATGATTGGATCTAAAACCCTAGGATAAAGCATGAAAAACTAAGGAAGAAGAAGAACGCTTGGTGACGACTCTCCACGCTTTTGCTTCACTCCTCAAACCCTATATGATGCTCGGAGATTCCCTGGAGACTCCTATTTATAGTTGTACAACACCTCATTTCGCACCTCTTTGGAAAAATTCGAAAACTGCCTCAAATTTATGCACTCTGCGTAACTCTGCGTAACTTCGTGCAATCCATTCGATGACATCGAACAACCTTCGATGTCATCAAAGGTGTCTTTTGTTTGTGCTTTTGTAGCTTCATCCGGACTCTGCGACCTTTTATGTCATCGAACCTACCTTCGATGTCATCGAGCATTGTTCGAGGAATCGAGAATTATCCAAAATAGTCCAGAAAATTAATCAAATTTCTTCAATAAATTCAATGTCATCGAAGAGACCTTCGACGTCATGGAACAGATCTTCGATGTCATCGAAGAGTGCTTCGAGTAATAAAAAATGGTGCTCAATATGTCTAGCGAGTTTTACCGAAATCCCACAAAAAATTTGATGTCATCGAACAGGTCTTTGATGTCATCGAGCAGAGCTTCCAGTCAGAAAACAATCATTTGTGCAGTCAAGTATGAGTGGGTAGAAATAAGATATGAAAGTGAGATTTTGAAAACCTAGAACCAAATCACATAAGCAACCAATTAAATAATTCTTTGTCCATTAAATCGAAATTTGCATATCAAGTTTTTCAATGTGCTTAGTGAAAATAAACTTACTTCCCGTACGAATACTATCAATTCATCATATTTGCCATGCTCATCGCTTCAAGATCAGTTTGAAACTCAAGTACTGATTCCAAACTTATCCTCTTTTCCTTCTTTTTTTCAGTTTTTGATTTTATATCGACGGTCAATTTTTATTCATTCTTTTTATCTTTACATTCTTTTTTTTTCATGACCTCTTTGTCGATCTCCTGTTTTTTAACCAGTTCTCTCTCTCTTTTTTTAACGTGGATAAAATTATCTAGACTCGCTTCTCACCATCTGTCAATGATTCACATACTAACAATCAGAAGTTCTAATATATCTTACAGAAGGCAGATTGAGTGTGTTTGTGATTTAGATTAACTTGATATTCAAACTTCCTCTTAATCAATTGAACGCAATAACTTAAGTGATAAATTACTTAAATGATTAACTCTAATAATCCAAAATTTAATCTCTATCTTATCATACCCAAAGCATTCTTAAGTATACAATTCATTGCTTCCTAAACAGATTTCAACTTGAATCATCAAAAATTTTTAAAATTGCTCAAAACTGAAAAAATACTGATTAGGTTACCTTATCCCCTATCCTCAATCGAAAAATCTACATTGTCCTCAATGTAAAAGAATTAAGCATGTAATACAAAAGAGGCAAAGAAAAGAAGAGGGAAGTAATGGAAAGGTAATACCTGAAGAAGGAATTCTGAGTCTTTTCCAATGATCTTAGTGTAAAGATGGGTTAGCACAAAACAAAGCTCAACAGAATATAAGCAAAGTATCCTAAAACAGTAGAAGGAAACTACCCTAGTCCTATGAAAATGATAAACCTACCTATACCTCCATTAGCTAGGAGATCAATCCTGGTATAAAGGATCAGTCGAAGGTATGGACATTTCCTCTGAATCAAATTACTCAACAAATAGCTTTAATCGATTTCCATTCACTTTAAATTCATTGTCATTGTTTGGATTCGGAATCTCGACAGCCCCATGAGGATAAACATTAGTAATAGTGAAGGGGCCAGTCTAACGAGATCGGAGCTTACCTGGAAAGGGATGTAACCGAGAATTGTACAAGAGGACTTTCTGATCTGGTGTGAATGATTTCCGAAGAATATGTTGGTCATGAAACACCTTCATCCTGTCTTTGTAAATTCTCGAGTTATCGTACACATCATTCCAGATTTCTTCAAGTTCATTCAACTGAAGTTTACATAGAGAGCCAGCATTGTCCAAGTTGAAGTTAAGAGTTTTAATAGCCCAGTAGGCTCTATGTTCTAAATCCATAAGCAAGTGGTAGACCTTCCCATAGACATGTCTAAATGGCGACATTCCAATAAGCCCATAAGGCATCAGTCAATCAGATTGACCTTACCTAATGGTCTAGGTTAACCATTTTTTCCAAAATGTGTTTAATTTTCCTATAGAAAATCTCAGCTTGCCCCCTGTTTGTGGGTGGTATGTAGTGCTCACTTTGAGGGAGATGCCATATTTCTTCATTAAGTTCGCAAATGGCCTATTAAAAAATGTGAACCTTCATCATTAATGATGGCTCGAGGCATTCCGAACTGGGAAAGGATGTTCTCTTTTAAGAATTTAATGACTGTTTGATGATCATTGTTCCGGCATGGAATTGCTTCGACCCATTTAGTGACATAGTCTACGGTGATCAAAATATAAAAATTCCCAAAAAATTAAGGAATGATCCTATGAAATCGATGCCCCAACAATCAAATGCTTCAATGATCAGAATGAGGTTTAAGGGCATCATATTTCGATGGGACAATGCTCACAATTTCTGACAACGCTCATAAGCTTTGGAAAACTCATGAGTGTCCTTGAACATAGAGGGCTAGTAAAAGCCACACTGCTGAATTTTGGTCGTGGTCTTTTTAGCAGAAAAGTGACTACCATAGGCCTGAGAATGATAGAAGGAATTGACACTTCAGTGGTCATTGTCTAGCACACATCTCCTTAAGATTTAGTCTGGGCAATATTTAAACAAATAGGGATCCTCCCAGAAGAATTTATGTACCTCGGTGAAGAATTTTTTTCCTATCTTGTGCAATCCAATGTGTCGGCGTGAAACCTATAGCAAGATAATTAGCAATATCCACAAACCAAGGTGAGTGCGAGACTTTAAATAATTGTTCGTCAGGGAACATGTCATTTATATGTGTCGTCTCAAGGGAATCAAAGAGATCAAGGTGGGAAAGGTGGTCAGCCACTACGTTCTCTACTCCCTTTTTATCTTTTATTTTCAAATCAAATTCTTGGATTAGGAGGATCCATCTTATCAAGTGGGGCTTAGCATCATTTTTAGAAAGGAGATACTTAGATACTTGACCGCCGTATGATCTGTGTAAATGACGATCTTGGTTCCGATCAAGTAGGACCTAAATTTGTCCAAAGCGAACACCACGACTAAGAGTTCTTTTTCAGTAGTAGAGTAATTCACTTGGGCAGGATTTAGAGTTCTACTTACGTAATGAATAACATAGGGCTTCTTTTCTTTTCTCTGGCTTAAAACTGCCCTAAGAGCATAGTCAGACGTGTTGCACATAAGTTCAAAAGGAAGGCTCCAGTCTGGTGGCTGCATGATAA
This sequence comes from Magnolia officinalis, assembly GCA_021015155.1. Lineage (NCBI taxonomy): Eukaryota > Viridiplantae > Streptophyta > Magnoliopsida > Magnoliales > Magnoliaceae > Magnolia > Magnolia officinalis. The sequence continues at coordinate 37,371,797 of JAJHSJ010000009.1, forward strand.
GTGCAGTGGTTAATATGCCCTTCAGCGTAGTAAAAGCTTCCTGACATTACTCAGTCCACTCTAATGGTACATCCTTTTGAAGTAGATTGCATAAAGGACGAGAGAGGTGACTAAAGTCCTTTATAAATCTCCTGTAAAAACCGGCGTGTCCTAAGAAGGATTGCACATCTCGTAGGTTCTTGGGTGGAGGTAAGTTAGAGATAAGACCAATCTTAGCCTTATCTACCACAATTCCCTTGGACGAGATGATGTGTCCAAGGACAATTCCCTTATGAACCATGAAATGACACTTCTCCCAATTCAGTACCAAATTCTTTTCCTCACATCGCTTCAACACACATTTAAGATTTTCCAAACAATCGCTGAAGGATGGACCAAATACAAAGAAGTTGTCGAAGAAGACCTCTAAATATTGCCGCACTATGTCAGAAAAACTACTCATCATGCATCGCTGAAAAGTGGCTAGGGCATTACATAGTCCGTATGAATCATTCGGTACGCAGAGGTGTCAAAGGGACATGTGAATGTGGTCTTTTTCTGATCTTCAAGGGCTATCTCTATCTGGTTGTAGCCCGAATATCCGTCAAGGAAATAATAGTACGAGTGACTAGCTAGCCTTTCCAAGATTTGATCAATGAAGGGCAAATGGAAGTGGTCCTTCCTCATGATGGTATTCAACTTCCTGTAGTCAATGCACATTCTTCAACCAGTAGTAACTCTAGTTGGCACGAGTTCATTGTTGGCATTGGCGACGATGGTAATTCCGGACTTCTTAGGAACCACCTGAGTTAGACTCACCCATTGACTATCGAATATCGGGTTTATGATACCCACATCTAATAGCTTAAGAGCCTCGGCTTTAACCACTTCCTTCATGTTTGGATTTAATCTACGTTGTGGTTGTCGGGAGGTCTTCGCATTATCCTCTAAATAAATGCGGTGAGTACAAATCAAAGGGTCAATTCCCTTGAGGTCCGCAATCAACCATCCAATGGTTCCCTTATGCTCAATGAGAGTAGAGATGAGCATACTCTCTTGTTCTTGCTCAAGGTGGGAAGAAATCACCACCGGGTATGTCTCATCTTGACCTAAATAGACATATTTCAATTCAGAGGGCAAAGGTTTTAGGTCAAGCTTCGGTGCCTTGATGTTAGACGGTAAAGACATTACATCAGTTTGGGGCAATTCTTCAAATTGTGGCCTCCATCAGTTAACTTTAAGTACCGGCACGATATCCAACATGGTCCCCATCTTCTTAATCATATCATCATCAAAATCATGGGAGTGGGCTAGGCAGGTCTCTAGAGGGTCATAGGACAAGGTCATTAGAGTTCTATCCTCCACGAAAGAATCAATCAAGTTAACATCGTGGGCATCATCATCATCCTTTAACTGTTTGCTCGTATTGAAAAAGTTATTCAACTCCAATGTCATATTTGTAAAAGACAAGCTCATGACTCCATTCCTACAATTAATGATTGCATTTGATGTGGTAAGGAATGGGCGACCAAGAATGACTAGAATTTGAGTGCTCATGTCCATGATGGGTTGAGTATACAGGACAATAAAATCTACCGGGTAGTAGAATTTGTCAACCTGGACCAACACATCCTCAATTATCCCTCTCGGTACACGAACTGAGCGATCAGCCAGTTGTATTGTGGTTCGGGTGGGTTTCAATTCACCCAACCCTAGTTGTTCGTAGACCGAGTAAGGAATTAGATTTATGCTCACTCCTAAATCAAGAAGTGCGTGCTCAATGCGGTAATTCCCAATTATACAAGCAATGGTTATGCTCACTCCTCTTGAGGTTTCCCTTAATTCAAGAATTGGTTAGGGATTCCTCGAGGAGTAGCAGTTTGTCCATTCCTTTAACTAAAGTTTAGATGATTTCTCCAACTAGGATTGTATGTGTTAGAGATGGGTCCATTGAAAGGTCTTTAGTAGTTGTTTACGGCATTCGATTGCTCGTTCAGTGCCTCTTGAAAAGCAGGTATCGTTGGGCAATTTTTAGTTGTATGTATGTTGAAGTACAGATACCGCAAACAACTTCCTTAGCCTTATCCTTCTTAAGTTCCATGGCCTCGACCTTCCTTACGAGACTAGCCACTTTAGCATTTATATCATCATCCTCTTTTAGCAAGTATATCCCACCTCTCTCCCTTACTTTAGCGGGCTTAGATGTGGTGCTAGGTTTTAGGGTGATGTCCTATGATTGTTCGGTTTCAGCGAGTTTGTCAAAGTAATCCCATACCTCATCAACATTCTTGTTCATGAATTCCCCATTACACATCATCTCGACGAATTAGCACATGGAAGATGTCAGTCCATTGTGGAAGAAAGTTGTTATACACCATATTTCAAAACCGTGTTGTGGGCATGAACTGATGAGATCCTTTAACCGCTCCCAACATTGGAAGAATGTTTCATCTTCCCTTTGGGTGAAGTTCATGATCAACTTCCTGATAGTGTTCGTCTTATGGCATGGAAAGAATTTTTTATGAATTCCTTCATCATGTCATTCCATGTGCCAATAGATCGTAGACGTAGTGAGTGCAACCACATCTTAGCTTTTTCTTTCAAGGAGAAAGGAAAGAGTTTCATCCTGACCATGTCCTCAGACACGTTAGGAAAGTATAAAGTGGCTATAACCTCGTCAAATTCTTGCAAGTGTAGGTATAGAATTTTAAATTCAAGTCATAGGAACTTTGGAAGGAGTTGGATTACTCCAGGTTTGATATCCATATTTCATGTGTTTCCTAGAAAAACTATACAAGAAGGGGTGCTCACCCCCCGCCGGTTGTAAGTAATCTCGTAAAGTATGAGGCAGGGTGCTTAATGTACCTCATTCTCATCCTGGACTTCACAACTCGAGGTTGCGGCTTATTCACCGGTTGATTTACAGGTTGATTTGCAGTCATAATCTCAATTAACTCTGAGGATCTTGAGTTGTGTCTAATCCAGTGACGGATAGATAACCCCTATACTAATCCTCCTTCACTCAAAAGACGTCGAGTGTTATCACGGACCCACTTGGGCATGAAATACTCTCATCACTCTGTTTCAGATTCTAACCTGAACCTAAAAGAAAGTAGGGAAATATAAATATAGAATTAGAAAGAAGTTACCAAATTAGAAGGTTCTATGTTAAGATCCTGCAAAAGAAAAAAAAAAGGAAAGTGAGTTAGTTTCTAAAAAAGAAATAAGGAAAGCAACCTAATTTCTAAAAATAGAAAATAGAAAGTTTTTAAAAATTAAAAAAAAAAAAAAGTTAGTTTCTAAAAAAAAGAAAGTTTCTATAAACAGAAAAGGAAAGTTTCTAAACCTAGAATTAGGAAGCAAAGTTAGTTTCTAAAAAATTTCAGAAAACCCTAATCCTAAAAATAGAAAATAGAAAAACCCTAATCTTAAACTAATTCCAAAACTAGTTAATCTCAGAAAAATGCAACTGTTAATCTATGGCAACGGCACCAAAAACTTGTTTACAACCCTAAGTGTAGGGTCACATGCAGCGAATGCACAGGGACTAATCTCGTGTGTCTTTTAAAAGCAACTAGAAGTAGAACTAGAAAAAGATGCAAATCTAAATATGGAAATAAATAGAGTAATTGTGACGTATGTAATTAGAAGCTTAAGAAATTAAAGGTGGAAACTAGGGTTTCCAAGGATCCCCTTGTAGAGATCAGGGAGATCTATGCTTGATTCAAGGACACAACTGGAATCAGAGTCATATCTTATCCAGTTGGAAGATATCTCAGTAAAACAAAATCTGAACTTCCGTTGACCTAATTCTCAATGGATAAGAGTTACGAGAACTGGAGGTGATACCATCACAAAACCATGCCCAGGAGATGATGGCTCACAATAGGATATACCAATTCACAACCAACATAGAAGAATTGTCAAGATTAGAAGGGATTTCATCACCTAGCCATGTGTGGCGTCCCGAACTCGAAAATCGGGCTCACAAAATTCCCAATCGCCGAATCCGGTGTTAACCGCCTCCGTAGTACCCCATTCTCGGCTCCCGGCACCCATATACCGGATTCCGATCCTGGGATCCTACAAGGAGGATTTTTAACACGAAATCTTTATAAGAAGCATAACTATAAGAATAACCTAAACACAAACAATAACATCACCACATGTCCTCTATAATAAAAAACTTTAGAGTACAATACATAAAGGGGAAATACAAGGTAAATATCAAAACTCCAGAAGCTCGGCTGCACGCTCCTGCCTCAATGCTGTTGTATCCTAGCGTCACCTGCACGCAACGGTCGTGCATAAGCTTATAGAAAGCTTAGAGGGTGGTGTAAGTGTGTGTGCAGTACATGTGTCATGCATACAATATCAGAGTAATGCGAAAAATGCTGGGTAGTCCATGAATACTATCAGCCGTACCGAGCCTATGCGATGCAAGGCATGAATGCTATCGGCCATACCAAGGCTATGCGATGCAAGATATAAATGTTTTCGGCCATACCAAGGCTATGCGATGCAAGGCCTACATGGCCAAATGTCATATGCAAGATGCAACGCATGCATACCAGTCCTCAGCTGGATCTACATATCAGTACAGTCCATCTTTGGAATATCAACGGGGTCTAGTATACTCCACATTGGCTGCCCCTCCCTAGGCGCGCAGCCAAGTGAGTGTAAGAGACCTCACTACCCGCTTGACTAGTAGTCAGCCAATATATACACGGCTCGTCGGTAGTGGACCCAATCCTCGAGTTGGTCAAACTCAACCTAGCTGTGCCCCCTTCACCCAGGCGGGTAAGGTCACATCCCCTTCCAACCAACCACGACACAGTGGGAGACGCGGCCTACTGGTATTCGGCACTCGGGCGCTCATGCATTGGCTCGGTCTCGATGTTGGAGCAACCTCCTGGTACCATAAGAGTTTTGGGACTTTCACCTAAGGACAACTATAGCGCCCCACTGCTAGAACCAAATATTTTTGGTATCCAATCCTGCCATCTATGATATGCCCGTGGAGGCCACAACTTTGATGTCGCTAGGGAGTACAATGATCATGTCACATAAATGTGAGATGCATGAGTCATACTATCCAGTCATGCATCAATCCTACGCGTACAGCGCGCTCATGTCGGGCAACTTCGTCTCTCGAGGAGTCCCAAAAACAATAAGTCCAATGGCATATGTTATGATCAATCACTCCTCATAACAAGTATGTAAATGATGCGCATGGGCATGTATCATGATGTTTTGCTAGCATATCCAACAATGATGATGTACTCTCCTACAATTAATAGATGGTCTAGATGGCATACTCATATCAAGAATGGGCCTCATGGGTAAGTCTAATGTATATTACAAGGGGAGTCAAGAGGATGGGCCTAAGTACAAAGAGTGGGCTTCCTCACCCTCTCCATCACGTAGTAAACTGGGCTTCCTATGGGGCCCAATAAGCATAAGATGGGCTTTATGGCTTGGACAAATCTACAAGACATGGTGGAAACACCATCAATAATGGGGGCCCAACGGTTTGAGTTAACCCACTAAGAGAAGATGAGAATGGGCCTAACAATGGGCCCTAGGGAAGTTTACAACATGGACATTTAACCACCATTGCCTCCTAAAATGCGGCTCGCTATAGAAACTATCGCACAATGGGGCCCATGGCCATTAAACTAGCTAGAAAATGAATTGGCAGCATTCATATTATATCATTCATCATGGTAGACTCACACATCACAATTGGGCCTCACATATACAATGGGCCTCATACATAGAATGGCCTCACACATATACCGGGCCTTACACATCACAATGGGCCTCACACAAGGGTCTCATACATCACAATGGGTCTTATCACATGGGCCTTGTATACATCACAATGGGGCTCATCACATGGGCCTCATATACATCACAATGGACCTTATCACATGGGTGTCATATACATCACAATGGGCCTTATCACATGGGTCTCATATACATCACAATGGGCCTCATAAAACAGCCCATGGCCTAGGAACAATGGGTGGATAGTATGTGTGTAACACATACATCATAGTGGGCCTTATAAGTCTGCCCATAATCCTGTAAAACAGATGGGCAATGTGTATATACCGCAATGTGGGCTCAATGACTGGACATCCAAAAATCTGGATGGCCTAATTCTCATTCAAACAGATGGAATGTGGGCCTTACAAGGTTCTGATGGGGCCCATGGCCCTGAAAATGGCCTGAAGTGTGTATGGAACATATACATCAAGGTGGGCCTCTGCACAACATAAATGGGCAGCATGGATATAGAATATACAACAGCTGGGGCCTTGTACAAATAGCAGGTGGGCCTTACATATACACAACAGGTGGGCCTACACCTAACAGATGGGCCCCACTAATGGACAACATGGATATACAATGCATACCTCATGGCGGGGTCCACAGCCACTGGACGGGGTGGATAAAATATCATGGTGGGTCCCACTGTCCCATGCTGGACGGTGTGGACAACACATACATCACAGTAGGCCTCACACCTCACAATAGGTGGACAGTGAGGATAAGACACATATATCACAGTGGATCCCATCGTCCCTGCTGGATGGTGTGGATGAAACACATACATCATGTGAGATCCCACCGTCCATGCTGGATGACGCAGATGCCATACATACATCAATGGTGGGGGCCACATGCTGGATACAACACATACATCAGCTGGATCCCCACCGTCCATTGTTGGACGGTGATGGATTCCATACATTCATCAGGTGAGTCCACATCCCACGTCCAGATGCTAGACTGCGTGGATGAAACACGTACATTTGGTGGGGTCCACGTCTAGGCACTGGACTACGTGGGTTTAATACATTCATATGGTGGGTCCACGTGTGCGTGGCCCACTAAAGTTTGGATTAAGCTGATATTTGTATTTTCCCTTCATTAGGGCCTGTCCCAAAAAGGTCCAGGCAGCAATGCTGCTGGACGTCAGCAAGGTGGGCCCCACAAATGGGACAGCGTGGATACAACACATAAATCATGGTGGTGTCCATGTGGTGGGCCACACGGCCCCACACCAAGCTGATATTTGTGTTGTCCCTCCATCCAGGCCGGCCCAAAAATGGGCAGCAAGGGCTACTGGACGGTGGACAACAAGGTGGGCCGGTCCCACTTTTTGAACAGCCATGTGGTCCACCATTTGGACAGCGTGGATAACACTCATTCATCATCAGGTGAGCCATCATACAAGGGAAAAGGGAGAGAGAGAGAGAGAGAGAGAGAGAGAGAGAGAGAGAGAGAGAGAGAGAGAGAGAGAGAGAGAGAGAGAGAGGGAGAGAGGGAGAGAGAAACGACTAGTGGAGGGGCTCCGCCACTACGAGCGCCTTAAGGTGATCAAACATACATCAAGATGAGTCTCATTCATGTGTGGGCCCTTAAATCAACAATCAAAGGTGGGCCATTGGCCACACCTAGGGACCAAGATGGGATCCCTACCATTGATTGGTGGGTCCCACTTGCCCCAGGCAAGAAAAATGAAAAGATCTACCTAAGAAGCACCCACCTTTCCTCTTTCTTCCTCCCTTGAACTCTTAAGCTTCTAAGGGTGCTTCTCAATGGTGGAGATGGGATTTCAATGGTTGGATGGGGTGAGATTTAGCTAGGAAGAGGGCTGGTTGGGATGGGTTTTCTCTCCTCTAGCTTGGACGTCCATGGCCTCTCTAGGTTGCAAATGAGGAAGAAAGGGAGCGAGAGAGAGATGTAGGAAGGAAATGATGAGTTTGTAAGGTAATGATGACTTGTGTGATGATGTCATGTAAGAGATATAAGAGGCATGGGGCTAGTCATCATTGCTAGCAAGGCATGGGTGGCTAGGGTGATGTCATCCTAGCCTAGGTAGGCTAGGGTGATGCCATCATCATGATAGCTCTTGTAGAGAATTTATCTCTGTAGAATCTTTGGCCTTACAACGCGCAGTCTATGGTCGAGATTATGTGCAGGTCGTATCTCTCGGTCTAGGTGTCGCATTGGTGCACGAGACGCAACGTTGGAACCGCAGTGATGGCCCGGTCGCAATGGCATAGGTCTCGAGTTGAGTCGACTCGGGTTCACAGGATGCGACTTAAGGTCGCTCGCAAATGTTGTTTATAGGTTGTGGGTCACCGAAATTCAACATAGAGGATCGCGGGATCCTAAGGAACGACGAGATACTAGGACACAGGCCTTACACCATTTCCAAGGGACGATGTTAAACAATAGGATTTTACTAACTTCATAGTCTCAATACATGAAAAGAACATACTCAAAGCTATTACAGATCTACTATAATTTGAGTCACAATAAACCATTAAAAACTAAAAGTATTCCTTAAATATCAAACTAGAATCAAAGAGAATTCAACATAAACATGAATCAAAGTAATAAAAAACGTCCCATCACGCTACAAGCTTCACCTCTTAGCCCTAGCTAAGAGGTTTAGCCAACCATAGACATGATTGAATCTAAAACCCTAAAAGAAAGCATGAAAAACTAAGGAAGAAGAAGAATGCTTGGTGACGGCTCTCCACGCTTTTGTTCCACTCCTCAAACCCTAGATGATGCCCAGGGATGCCCTGAGGACTCCTCTTTGTAGTTGTACAAAACCTTCTTTCGCACCTCTTTGGAAAAATTCGAAAACTGCCTCAAATTTATGCACTCTCCATAACTTCGCGCAATTCGTTCGATAACAATGAACAACCTTCGATGTCATCGAAGGTGTCTTTTGCATGTACTTTTTCCGTACTTTTGTAACTTCATCTAGACTCTGCGACCTGCTATATCATCGAGCATTGTTCGAGCAATTGATAATATGTCAAAAATAGTCCAGAGAATTAATCCAATTTCTTCAATAAATTCGATGTCATCGAAGAGACCTTCGATGTCATTGAGGAGTGCTTCGAGTAATCGAAAATGGTGCCCAATATGTCTTGTGAGTTTTGCCAAAATTCTACAGAAAATTCGATGTCATCGAACAGGTCTTCGATGTCATCGAACAAATTCTCTAGTTATCAAAAAACGTCTTCAATTTGTCCAGCGACCAACTCGATTTTCCTTCATAAGTTCAATGTCATCGACTTGTGTTTGATGTCATTGAACAGTGCTCGATGACACAGTCAATGTGTATTCTGCACTTGTTCTTTCGACTTCGTTCCTTCTACACTTGGTTTTCTTGAATCTTTGGACCTTGAAATCTTCAATCTTTGTCTCTTAAGATCCATTCTTTGCCTTGGTGATCTTTGAGCGTCAAATTCATGCTTTTAGCACCTTTTCAAATCCAAGCTCTCAAATTCACCTTATAACACAATCATGAGTAAAATAGGACATTAAGTAGTATTATGTTGGGGGTCGAGTATGAACTCAACTCCCGAGTTCCAACGCATCACTTATGCAACATAAATAATGATGGTTAAATGTTGTCTGAGTTAGAACAATAAACATAAATGAGATTATACCAAAACAGTAATTCATACTCCAGTTCAATTGTATAAAGGCAAGCGGAAGACTGAAATTGTATATTTAAGGTATATAAAGAAACAAAATTTTTTTTTTATGAACACCTGAGTATGAACACTAACTGAGTACCCATATACATATACTGTTTCTGAATCAAAAATCAAAATACAATCTAAAAGATGAGTCCTGAAATCCCCGCGATGCAGTCGGCCTAAGCAAAGCCGTCAGAGTACTGCATAAATGAGAACTCATCCTGATCCTCGTTGAAATCGAGCTCCAGCTCCTGAACCGACGTGCCGTCTATACCTGTGACAGAGTCTGGTTGGTGTTGCAAACACCGTCCCGTAACGTGGGAGTGAGTAGCTAACTCAGTGGAACAATAAAGCATAGGTTAACATGTTATCAATTCAATCAAGCAGTAATGATAAAGCAGTACAAATCAAACAAGTTTAACTACTCTTGTTAAATGCAAGAATGAAATGACATGATGATGTATGCCCTTGCCAAACCACCCTCATGCGACATCATCTTACGTTCGCGAATGCATACCTCCCTCAGTGCTCCACATCTACTAGGCACATGCGGTGCGATGATGAGCATGATTACTAAGTTATTATTAGTTCATTTCAAACAGCAGTATTGGGAAACTAAGGTACCTCCTTTATATCATTCCCAAACATGATCCATTCTAGGGCCGTCAATCCTAGTTAATCTCATACGGTATTATGTTTCGAGAGGCATCACGAAGGCATCGCAAAGGGCTCGTCACCCGTCAGTATGGATACAGATCTCACCGTATGCGACTCAATTGCTGACCGTCAGCTCGAGTACAGGTCTCACCGTACTCGGCTCAATCGCTGGCCGTCAGCTCGAATACAGGTCTCACCGTACTCGGCTCTACTCATACTCTAGTTGTTGTGAAGGGCTCGTCGCCACTCACAGACCTTTGGAGTATACTCGAAGATACTACAGAGGACTCGTCTCCCATCAGCACGAGCACAGGTCTCACCGTATTCGGCTCTCGCCGTAAGTATCGACAGCTCGAATACAGTGTCCCATACCATCGTATTCGGCTCACGAGTTTGGGTTGCTCAATGGTCACTACGGGGAGGCACTTGGCCCCAGCATAGGCCGACAGCTCGGCCACGGTGTCCCATACCACCATGTCCGGCTCATGAGTCTTAGCGGATCTAGGTACCATGGTTAACGGGATTGCCACTGGTAAGTTTGGTACCCTAGGTTCAAACAGTAATGACCAAACATGGTGAACACACATTCGACATATCGGGTTACTTGACGAGCCTGACTAGCTCGAGCGCACAACAAGTTGGGCGATATGAAGTGCAAAAGCACTCCGTGTGGCCAACCACTATCGCCAACCGAAGCACGACTCGGGTTCGTCAGACACATCCCTTGTGGCGACATGAATCTCAGCCACACTCTCAGATCTGGTACCGAATGTCTGGACTATTGTCATAGTCCCAAACTCAATCAGTTCTCATACATAGCATGTGGAGTAAAGCGTGGTAACAAATTAATACAAGCATGTTAGCAGGCATGTCATAAGGCATGTTATAAAGCATGAAGTAAAGCATGTTGTAAAGCATGTTACAGAGTACTATACAAATAGGGATACAATTACATATACATCACAAGTGAGGGGTTAGAGTAAACCACCACATGGAGGGAATCATACATGACTCTAAGGTAGTTGAGAATTCCATCTTAGCACCGAACTACGGTACTAACACCTAAGCATTTACACTCACAAGCATTTACACAACACTTAGAGTACACTATTCCAACATACATGACGTATGTTAGCAAAATACGTATTAGGGCTATCCTTTCACCAAGCGAGTATTTTATCCATGTATACCATAATCATACAGCAATAAATCATGACAATTGTATTTCCAAAATTTATACATATACGGCATTCCTAGAATACACAATTTCAGCATACCTAGGATTTACAAGCAAACATGTATTACGGCGATTCCTTTCGCCAAACAAGTATTTTATCCATATATTGTATAATCATACATTAAATAAACATGTCAAACACTTTTCCAAAAAAAATACGTATACGGTATTTCTACGTATATCTAGAGTATGTGAAATTCCATATTCTACAACTTTAATCGAAACAGAAAACGGAAAGCACTTTGTACATGTGCAATTGCCTGCAGATCATGAATCTATCATTATCTGACATTGAAAGCGTTGAAAAGTGTAACCTATACACCTAAAGTCCTCACCTTGCTCCTTGGAATCTCAACGGATCAGCAAGGTTTGATGAGCTTCCGTATTCGGGAGTTTTCTAGCCTAAAGAGTGAAATCGGTTAGTTATTTCACAACCTATAACCTATACACCTCAAATCAGATCTAGGGTTAGGGTTTCTCACCTTAAAACGGAGTTGATATCGCCGGGAAAGCGCCTGGAAAGAGGCGGTGCAGCCCGTGTGAAGATCGAAAGCAGTAGGAGGAAGGTGCTCCCACAAATCCCTAGTTTTCTCTCCCTTTTCTCTCTCTCTCTCTAGGGTTTTATCCCAAATTCGTATGGCTGTGAGAGGGGCTGTTGTAAGGCCCTTATATAGCCTAAAACCTCTCTGAAATAGACTCCTGTTTAAGGGGTACGTCTATTATAAGCATTTCGGCGCTTTTCCAGCTCAAAAGAGGGTTTCTGGCGGCCCTCTTTGAGCCAAACTCCAGACTTAAGTTCACAACTCATGGATCTACGTGGGATTTCGTTTTCGTCTCTGTTGGATTTCCAGATCATACGTGGCGCACCATTTTCAGTTCAACGGTCAGTGGCCCACGATCCGAAATTCCAAGTACATGTAAATGTTCCTGAAATTTTTCCTGATCCGAGGGTGTAATTTGGTCTGATTCTGACGGTCTGGTTGCTTAATACTGATCCACAAGCGAGTGGTGCCAGATCACTATTCTAGATATTTATTTTGTAAAGAAAAGAGTGGTTTTCACACTCCCTCGCTCCGGACCCAAGCGAATGGCCGTGGGACATCGACTGGACCTGATTTCTGAGGTAGTTGTCAAGCCCAGTGAGGCGGTCCTAGTTCCTTAACTTCGTGTTAATCGGACTTCCGATGTGCGGTCTAGACCTAATACGGAGTTTCAAGTCATTCCCGAGAGTAGCCGGGTAATGAGTTTGATCTCAAACTTTAGGGTAACCTAGAGTCAATTGGTTTGCAAGTTTTGGGTCTTGCAGATCGTATTTAAAGCGATTCCAACGGATTTCATGGCTAATCGAGTTTTGCACTTTGTTAACTTTGTTAAATTTCTAAAGGATTTAATCCTAATTGATTTCTGGTCGAGATGGTACTCGAGTCATAGTACGGAAATTTATGGGTCGTTTCAATCTACCCCCCCTTAAACAAAAATTCCGTCCTCGAAATTTATACCTTTTCGTATTCCTCGAGAATCTGAGGGTAGTTCTTCCTGGCCTCGGCCTCAGTCTCTCAAGTAGCTTCCTCCTCGGAATGATGTGTCCATAGTACCTTCACAAGTGGAATGACCTTGCTACGCAGTACCTGCTCCTTCCTGTCAAGGATACGCGTCAGGCGCAACTCATACATAGCATCCTCGTTCAGCTGTACGTGCTCCCATCTGATGATATGCGAAGGATCAGGAACGTACTTCTTTAGCATAGATACATGAAATACGTTGTGTAAAGATGCAAGTGGTGTAGGCAAAGCGAGACGATACGCTACATCACTCACTCGATCCAGTATCTGAAATGGACCGATAAATCTCGGTGTGAGCTTCCCCTTCTTCCCAAACCGAAGGACTCCCTTCATAGGGGAAACTCGAAGGAACACATGATCCCCGACCTCGAACTCAAGCGATCGCCGCCTCGTATCGGCGTAACTCTTCTGCCTGCTCTGTTCTATAAGTAGTCGACGCCTGATATGTCGACCTTCTCTGTAGTCGCCTGTACCAACTCCAGGCCAATCAGATTACGCTCGCCAACCTCAGCCCAACAATGCGGTGCTCTACAAGGACGACCATATAGGGCCTCATATGGTGCCATGCCAATAGTCGCTTGGAAGCTGTTGTTGTAGGCGAACTCTGCATACGGAAGACAGTCATCCCAACTGTCCTTGAAGTCCAATACACATGCCCGCAACATATCCTCCAGAATCTGGTTCACCCGCTCTGTTTGCCCATCAGTCTGAGGATGAAACACCATACTGAACTTCAACTTCACACCCATCACCTCCTGGATACGAGTCCAGAAGATGGATGTGAACCGAGTGTCTCTGTCCGACACGATCTCCAAAGGTACTCCGATCTCTCTGATGTACAATCTAGCCAGCTCGTCTGCAGAGTTCGTAACTCTGATAGGGAGGAAATGGGCCGATTTAGTCAACCGGTCCACAATCACCCAAATGGAATCGTGTCCCTTCCTCGTCTTCGGCAGCCCTGATATGAAATCCATGGAGATGAAGTCCCACTTCCACTCTGCTATGGGCATGGGCTGAAGCAGTCCAGGAGGTCGGCGATGTTCTGCCTTGACCTGCTGGCACGTCAGACATCGAGACACATATTCAACGATGTGGGCCTTCATGTTATCCCACCAATACGTCCGTCTCATATCCCGGTACATCTTCGTGCTACCAGGATGCATCGCAAGCTTCGAGTTATGGGCAGACTCGAGAAGCTCGCGTCTCAAGTCGGGCACATCAGGAATGCATAGGCGGCCACGAAATCGTAGACCCCCATCAGAACTAACTCTCCACTCGGAGTCCTCGGCATCGCTAGCCTGCTCTCGAAGCTCAGACAGCCGTATATCGCCCTCCTGGGCCTCAATAATCCTGTCGTCAATAAGTGGTCGCACCCGAACGTGCGCAACACACTCAAATGGCTCCTCCACAGTGAGTCTCTGCTCAAAGTCCCGTACGAACTCCACCATGTCCCACTCAGCTATCATCAATGGTCCCGCAAATGCTATCTCCTTCTTGCAGCTCAACGCGTCTGCCACAAGGTTTGCTAGGATGGTAGGAAACCTCGAACTTGAAGTCCTTCAAGGTCTCCATCCATCGGCGTTGTCTCATATTCAAGTCTCGCTGTGTGAATATGTACTTAAGGCTCTTGTGGTCGCAGAAAAGCTCGAGCTCCTCCCCGTAGAGGTAATGTCTCCAGAGCTTCAATGCAAAGATGACAACTGCCAACTCTAGGTCATGTGTAGGGTAATTCTCCTCGTGCTTCCTTAATTGTCTCGAGGCATACGAAATCACCCTATCCTTCTGCATCAGAACACAACCCAAACCAACGCGAGACGCGTCAGTATATATCGTGTACTTCTCCCCTTACTCTGCCAATACTAGCATAGGGGTGGACGTCAACTTGTCTTCAGCTCCTTAAAAGCTGCCTCCGCCTTCTCATTCCAGGCGAACTTCATGTCCTTCCGAGTCAACTGAGACAATGGACTGGCAATCTTCGAGAAATCCCGAATGAAGCGTCTGTAATACCCAGCCAGACCAAGGAAACTCCTCACCTCGGTAACCGAGCCAGGCTGCTGCCAATCCTGAACCGCGGCTACCTTAGCAAGGTCCACTGCTATCCCATCCTTGGACACTACATGTCCAAGGAACTTGACTTCCTCCTGCCAGAAGTCGCACTTCTTGTATTGTGCGAACAACTGGTTCTTCTCCAGTGTACTCAACACCGCTCTCAAGTGCTCCTCGTGCTCCTCCCGACTCATAGAGTATATCAAAATGTCATCAATAAAGACGATGACGAATCGGTAAAGGAAGGGCCGCAATACCCGGTTCATCAGATCCATGGACACGGCTGGTGCGTTCCTAAGGCCGAACGACATCAATAGAAACTCATAGTGCCCAAAGCACGTCCTGAAGGCTGTCTTCTACACGTCCTCCTCTCTCACGCGCAACTGGTGGTACCTCGACTGAAGATCAATCTTCGAGAAATACCTCGCCCCTCTCAACTGATCGAACAGATCATCTATCCTGGGCAAAGGATACTTGTTCTTCACCGTGACCTGGTTCAACCTACGGTAATCAATACATAACCGTAGCGACCCGTCCTTCTTCTTCACAAATAGCACAGGTGCTCCCCAAGGAGACACACTAGGTCGTATAAAACCCTTCTCTACAAGCTCGTCAATCTGTCTCTGCAGCTCCTCCATCTCACATGGAGGCATACGATAAGTCAGCAACGAGATGGGCGTCGCACCAGGCGTAAGATCAATCTAAAAATCAATCTCGCGCCGAGGAGGTAAACCAGGAATAGTCTTAAACATACCCACAAATTTCCGAACCACCGGCATACCCTCCAATGCCGGACCATCAACCGGCACTAATAAAGCAGCATAACAATCAACACGGCAGGACCAACTGACCTGCACTCGAAACATGAAAGCTGTGCCATCATATCCATAGGTAGTCACGATCCGAGTATCGCAATTTATCTCCGCCCTCATCTTAGCGAGTCAATCCATACCAAGGATAACGTCGTAGTGCCATAATGGAGCAACAATGAGGTCGACGAGCACTGTGCTGCTACCCAAAACTATCGAGCAACCCTCGCATAACCGTGTGACATCCAAACAGGTCCTAGTGGCCGTAGTAAGTCTCAGTCCCTTAGTGGGAATAGTACGCAAAGATAAACGTTTAACTGCCCCACAAGAAATAATAGAAGTCGTGGACCCAGTGTCCACCAATAAGGAAACGGAAGTACCATGAATATAAGTCGTACCCTCAAAAGCCGTCGGGGCCGAAATCGACGTCTCAGGTGCCTCGGCAACAAGCGTGTGTACTTGAGCCTACTGCTGACGGTTCGGCTGAGGAGCCAAGGGTCGTTGTGGTGGCCTGAAGCACGATACAGGAGGTCGGAAGGAAGGATGTGCAGGAGCAGTCTGTAGAGGTGGAGCTGATATGGCCTGTGGGTAAGGGCGATCCAACCTCTGCGGTGGCGCAAATCCGCTAACCCTCATACACGAAAAACAACTCTCAGCAGGATGTCCCGGTTTCCCGCAATACGTGCAGGTCACAATCGGGCGTCTCACAGGAACTACTGGTGCCGCGGCCCTGGGAGGCGAATCAGCACGAGGCCTCTTGCCTAGAATAGGCCTGCTCTGTAACTCCTGACGTGGCCTCGCAACCATAGCACCACGCGATCTGGCCAACCGGTGCACATCCTGCTCGGCCGTCATAGACATGTGGACCAGTGCCGCATAGGTGGGGATACTGAGACAGCATATCTTCGACCGTATGTCAGGTCGCAAGCCTCCAGAGAAGCGATGCATCCTCATCTGCTCATTGACGAGGATAGTTGGGACAAAACTGCTCAACTCAGTGAAGCGGTGCTCATACTCTGTAACCGTCCATGCCTCCCTGCCTGAGGCGTAGGAACTCATCCTCCCTCTCGTGTCGATAAGTCTGCGGGTAGTATTTCTCGTGGAACCGGAACTCGAAAGCCTCCCAGATCCACACGTAATCCACTGCGACCGTCCGCAGCACACTATCCCACCAAAAACTGGCCTCCCTCTCAAACATGAAGGAGGCCAACTCGACCTGCTCTGCCTCTGAACAGTGCAACATCCGTAACATCTTGGAGATGCGGTCAAGCCAGAACTCTGCCTCCTCGGGTCTGTGAGAACCCATAAATGAGGGAGGCCTCAAGCGCTGAAATCGCTTGAGTAAACCGCGTGTACCTACATCTCCAGTAGGAGGTGCGACGGATGTGGGCAGAGGCACATCTTCAAACCGAGTAGGAGGCTCAGAATGCTCAGAAGGATGTGCGGAGGTCGTAGGTGGAGTCGCACTACCACCATGGGATAAGGCCTCAGCGATAGTGGTCATAAGCTGCTGCTGCTGCTGTATCTGCTGCTGATGCATCATCATCATCAGCTGCTCGATCCTATCAGTCGGCGGAGCAGCCTGGGAGTCATGCTGCGCAGATGAAGACGGCCGGTACTGCTCACGAACTGGGGGTGTATAAGGTGGCAGTCCACCGGTAGGACCAGCAGGAGGCTGATCATAACCTAACCCTCGGTCCGCAGGACCGCCACTAGTAGAAGGCGTTTGGTCCATAGAGTCAGTTAGATGGAGATGTGCTGTGCTCCGCGTGTACTGTCGTGGCATGCCCTATACAACATAAGATACAACATTTGTGAGATAAAGCATAACACGCATCATAAAGCACTTTAAGCATTTCACACATCATCATAACAAAGAGGCTACATGCCTTTCATTTACCCAAAATTGTCATAATACATGGAATACAGAGTTACATGAATCATGACAGAAATCACATGATAGCCAATACATCCACAACATCAAACACTTAAAACATGCTACTATCTACTACATCTACATGAAAACATAAACCGCCTATCGCGGTAACCCAAAACAAACAACCACACACAACAACGTGGATGCCTAGGCATCCGAGTCAGGCGATGGAGGAGGAGCATTCTTGTCCTGCACACAGCACAGAATGGCCTTCAACGTACGAGACACCTTCTTAAAGCTCCTCTTCACGTAGGCTTCGGTCTCTTCAAGCTTGGCTCGGGTCTCACCAAGCTCAGCCCGAACTTGTCCAACCTCTTGCCGTAGGGCGGCCTGGTTCTCCTCAATGCGAACCATACGAGCCTCTCTCGCTGCCTGAGCAGCGTCCGACTCAGGTGCACCAGGAGGAGAGCTCTCCTCAGTATCCTTAGCCTCCTCTTCCTCTTCTTGTATGTCATCACCGCCCTCCTCATCACTTTCTGCCTCAAGGTCAACACTCTCCTCGCCGGCGCTATCCGACTCATCTCCAGACTCGTCGAGTCGTGCTTGCCGCTGTTGAGGGCCGATCTTCATATTCTTAAGTGTTGCCTCGCTTATGACTCGAACTGGTGCAAGGTCCTCCATGTTCAACCTATAGCCGACATTACGAGCCATCCTGCAGTTCAGACGGCCAAATGGGAGCGAAAGATCGTTCTTGGAAGATCGAACAATCTGAACTATCTGAGATAGGATGAATGTGGGCAGGCATATGTTGTCCCCGTGTCCCATCTTGTACAAAAAGTCCACCATCAACCGAGTACACTCCGTGCGGTTACCCGACCGTGGGTACACATTGTAGGTGAAAATGTGATGGAGTAAATGGAAGTCCTCGGCCATCTTTGTCGCCGCAATACAATTTCCTCGCTTCCAAGCAACCCGGCGACCACAAAGGTATCGCGTGCGGCGATCCCTTTCCCGCGCACTTCTGAAGAAGTCGTCACTAGGAAGCACTTGACCAAGTGAGAGCTTTGTGATCCGAGCCACCTCATCCACCATAATTGTGCGCCTTATGCCCCTCACAGAGACAGTGAACTGAAGAGGCTCTAATGATGGGTTTACGATGTGGGCGTAGAAAGCACGAACAGTGTTCTCACATGCAGGGGACTCACCGTTAAACATAGAATTCCATTCGATATCCACCAAGTGGTCCATCATCGGGTGTAGCCCAAACATCCTCTCATCCACGTGAGCTTCAAACACGACTTTATGGCCAGCAAAACGCCCATATTCAACTCCTATCGGATAGGTATTTCTGACGGGATGGTGAGGATCCAGGTCCCGCTTCGACCTAAACTCCTGAACGGTGCTAGTGTCGGCCCTATCGTCAGCTCTTCTTCGGGAATGGGCTGGGCTACTTGGGACAGCGTCATCAGCCGCGGTCTTCCTCTTTCCCATGGGAGATAGGATGGAGGAAATGGAGAAAATAGCCGTAACCAACCCAAAAAGCGTCATGAAATGAAGGAATGAGAGAGAAATGGGCTGATTTCTTTGATTCTCCACAAGCAACAGTCCCAATAGGTGTAGAAGAGACACTAGGGGCAGGAAATGAGAAAGGAACAAAAGGAAAATGGAATGGGTTAGGAGATTACCCGATTTTGAGCTCCAAATGGGGGATATGAGAGCTCCAACGTGAGAGAAAGGGAAAAGGAGGAGGCTAAGGCTGTTGTGGACGGTTGGAGTGGGTGGTTTATGGAAGAAAATGGGGGATTGCAAGGTTTAGGGGAATGGGTTGAGAGAAAAAATCGGAAATGGTGGGTTTGGGCGTTTAAAAGGGGTGATGTGAGAGAGAGGGGAGCTCCAGCCCCTAAAATCCTAAACCCTAGCCCAAATCGCACCCACCACGTGCTAGGGGAGGTCGGGCCGACCAGTCCTAGGCCCGACCCCACATCAAATGGCCCACCTGACCGCGGTTCGCCTTGGCCAGCGCCGCGCCGCCGCGGTGGGGCCGTGTTCTCCATGGTCCCAAGGTGCCAATTGCACCCTGGTTCAACCCTGGGTCCCATCGGATTTAAGTGGGGAGGCCCCCGACTCGTTTCAGTTCCAGAACGTGTGGTTCCAAGAAATTTCCGATCTGGACTGATTTTCTGATTTTCTTAACAACTGGATTGGGTGGATAGGGATCTAGACACGTCAATAGACGGTCTAGAAGTGATTTGGACTAGACTCGTGCGACCAGGATCGAGCACGGACTCGATCAAAACACGTGTTTTTGACGAACTTCGCCAAATGGCGAAATCGGAAATCCTAGGATTGTTTCTAAATTTTTCTCGCACCCTCTTAGGTTGTAATGCGTCAGCGTACGTCGTGGGAACATATCTCAGGTCCAGTTTAATCAAAATCATGCTCTGATACCAACTTGTAACGCCCTAAAATTCGAGGGTCGAGTATGAACTCAACTCCCGAGTTCCAACGCATCACTTATGCAACATAAATAATGATGGTTAATTATTGTCTGAGTTAGACCAATAAACATGAATGAGATTATACCAAAACAGTAATTCATACTCCAGTTCAATTGTATAAAGGCAAGAGGAAGACTGAAATTGTATATTTACGGTATATAAAGAAACAGAATTATTTTTTTTATGAACACCTGAGTATGAACACTAACTGAGTAGCCATATACATATACTGTTTCTGAATCAAAAATCAAAATACAATCTAAAAGATGAGTCCTGAAATCCCCGCGATGCAGTCGGCCTAAGCAAAGCCGTCGGAGTACTGCATAAATGAGAACTCATCCTAGTCCTCGTCGAAATCGGGCTCCGGCTCCTGAACCGACGCGCCGTCTATACCTGTGACAGAGTCTGGTTGATATTGCAAACACCGTCCCGTAACGTGGGAGTGAGTAGCTAACTCAGTGGAACAATAAAGCATAGGTTAACATGTTATCAATTCAATCAAGCAGTAATGATAAAGCAGTACAAATCAAACAAGTTTAACTACTCTTGTTAAATGCAAGAATGAAATGACATGATGATGTATGCCCTTGCCAAACCACCCTCATGCGACATCATCTTATGTTCGCGAATGCATACCTCCCTCAGTGCTCCACATCTACTAGGCACATGCAGTGCGATGATGAGCATGATTACCGAGTTATTATTAGTTCATTTCAAACAGCAGTATTGAGTAACTAAGGTACCTCCCCTATATCATTCCCAAACATGATCCATTCTAGGGCCGTCAATCCTAGTTAATCTCATACGGTATTATGTTTCGAGAGGCATCGCGAAGGCATCGCAAAGGGCTCGTCACCCGTCAGCACGGATACAGATCTCACCGTATGCGGCTCAATTGCTGACCGTCAGCTCGAGTACAGGTCTCACCGTACTCGGCTCAATCGCTGGCCATCAGCTCGAATACAGGTCTCACCGTACTCGGCTCTACTCATACTCTAGTTGCTGTGAAGGGCTCGTCGCCACTCACAGACCTTTGGAGTATACTCGAAGATACTACAGAGGACTCGTCGCCCGTCAGCACGAGCACAGGTCTCACCGTACTCGGCTCTCGCCGTAAGTATTGACAGCTCGAATACAGTGTCCCATACCACCGTATTCGGCTCACGAGTGTGGGTTGCTCAATGGTCACTACGGGGCGGCACTTGGCCTCAGCATAAGCCGACAGCTCGGCCACGGTGTCCCATACTACCATGTCCGGCTCATGAGTCTTAGCGGATCTAAGTACCATGGTTAACGGAATTGCCACAGGTAAGTTTGGTACCCTAGGTTCAAACAGTAATGACCAAACATGGTGAACACACATTCGACATATCGGGTTACTTGACGAGCCTGATTAGCTCGAGCGCACAACAAGTTGGGCGATTTGAAGCGCAAAAGCACTCCGTGTGGCCAACCACTATCGCCAACCGAAGCATGACTCGAGTTCGTCAGACACATCCCTTGTGGTGACATGAATCTCAGCCACACTTTCAGATCTGGTACCGAATGTCTGGACTATGGTCATAGTCCCAAACTCAATCAGTTCTCATACATAGCATGTGGAGTAAAGCGTGGTAACAAAGTAATACAAGCATGTTAGCAGGCATGTCATAAGGCATGTTATAAAGCATGAAGTAAAGCATGTTGTAAAGCATGTTACAGAGTACTATACAAATAGGGATACAATTACATATACATCACAAGTGAGTGGTTAGAGTAAACCACCACATGGAGGGAATCATACATGACTCTAAGGTAGTTGAGAATTCCATCTCAGCACCGAACTACGGTACTAACACCTAAGCATTTACACTCACAAGCATTTACACAACACTTAGAGTATACTATTCCAACATACATGACGTATGTTAGTAAAATACGTATTAGGGCTATCCTTTCGCCGAGCGAGTATTTTATCCATGTATACCATAATCATACAGCAATAAATCATGACAATTGTATTTCCAAAATTTATACATATACGGCATTCCTAGAATACACAATTTCAACATACCTAGGGTTTACAAGCAAACATGTATTACGGCGATTCCTTTCGCCAAACAAGTATTTTATCCATATATTGTATAATCATACATTAAATAAACATGTCAAACACTTTTCCAAAAAAAATACGTATATGGTATTTCTACGTATATCTAGAGTATGTGAAATTCCATATTCTACAACTTTAATCGAAACAGAAAACGGAAAGCACTTTGTACATGTGCAATTGCATGCAGATCATGAATCTATCATTATCTGACATTGAAAGTGTTGAAAACCGTAACCTATACACCTAAATTCCTCACCTTGCTCCTTGGAATCTCAACGGATCAACAAGGTTTGATGTGCTTCCGTATTCGGGAGTTTTCTAGCCTAAAGAGTGAAATCGGTTAGTTATTTCACAACCTATAGCCTATACACCTCAAATCAGATCTAGGGTTAGGGTTTCTCACCTTAAAACGGAGTTGATATCGCCGGGAAAGCGCCTGGAAAGAGGCGGTGCAGCCCGTGTGAAGATTGAAAGCAGTAGGAGGAAGGTGCTCCCACAAATCCCAAGTTTTCTCTCCCTTTTCTTTCTCTCTCTCTCTAGGGTTTTATCCCAAATTCGTATGGCTGTGAGAGGGGCTGTTCTAAGGCCCTTATATAGCCTAAAACCTCTCCGAAATAGACTCCTGTTTAAGGGATACGTCTATTATAAGCATTTCGGCGCTTTTCCAGCTCAAAAGAGGGTTTCTGCTGGCCCTCTTTGAGCCAAACTCCAGACTTAAGTTCACAACTCATGGATCTACGTGGGATTTCATTTTCGTCTCGGTCAGATTTCCAGATCACACGTGGCAGACCATTTTCAGTTCAACGGTCAGTGGCCCACGATCCAAAATTCCAAGTACATGTAAATGTTCCTGAAATTTTTCCTGATCCGAGGGTGTAATTTGGTCTGATTCTGACGGTCTGGTTGCTTAATACTGATCCGCAAGCGAGTGGTGCCAGATCACTATTCTAGATATTTATTTTGTAAAGAAAAGAGTGGTTTTCACACTCCCTCGCTCCGGACCCAAGCGAATGGCCGTGGGACATCGACTGGACCTGATTTCCGAAGTGGTTGTCAAGCCCAGTGAGGCGGTCCTAGTTCCTTAACTTCGTGTTAATCGGACTTCCGATGTGCGGTCTAGACCTAATACGGAGTTTCAAGTCATTCCCGAGAGTAGCCGGGTAATGAGTTTGATCCCAAACTTTATGGTAACCTAGAGTCAATCAGTTTGCAATTTTTGGGTCTTGCAGATCGTATTTAAAGCGATTCCAACGGATTTCATGGCTAATCGAGTTTTGCACTTTGTTAAATTTCTAAAGGATTTAATCCTAATTGATTTCTGGTCGAGATGGTACTCGAGTCATAGTACGAAAATTTACGGGTCGTTACACATCGAAATGGGACAAGTTTTGTCCAGGGAGTTTTTGAAAGAAAAACATTTAAATGTTCAAGGAATCGAAACCCACATCGATCTCATCAAAATTCAAATCATGATGATATCGATATAGACTTGATACGATCAAATCAGGACAAAACTGTTCCAGTAAACTTGAAAAGGAAAATCTTATGTGAATAATCGAGGTATCAATATTGGCTCGATATGATCGTAATTCAAAAATTGATGAAATCGATATGAGATCGATATATGAGATCGATACATCGAATTGAGTCAAAAAATGTCCAGCAAGCTTTCTTAAAATATTCATTGAAAATATCGATAAATTGAAACCACTATCGATGATATCAGAATTCAAAATTCGATATCATCAACGCATGTTCGATGCCATCGACCTTCAGTCAAAAGGTTCTAGGTATGTGCTTTAGCTGAGTTCACATCATCGAACCTGGCTTGGTGGAATTGAAAGTATACATTCGATGACATCGAGTCAGGACCGATGAGATCGAACTTAGTTAGACTTGACATATTTATTTCCTTTGGGACTTTTTACCTATATATAGGAAGCTTGCACTTGGTTGCAAAGTGAGAAAAATAGAGAGAGCCTTGAGAGAATCTTGCATACTAATTACCCTAAGCTCTTTTTCTCAGCGAAGTTCATCCTTCAATCCACCCTCATCATTAATATTAATAGTGTGTATTGAGGAATGAACTTCCCCATTCAAGGATCATCCAGCTACTACCTTAAAGATAAATCATTGAGCTGAGATACCTTGAATGCTTGAATGCTTGGAATCACTCCTTCTCTAAAATAGGAAAATATTTAATAGAGTAAGATTCCAACATAACCTTGACCCAACCCGTCGCCTTTATTGGAACATCATCAAGTGTTGCGGATCAAGGGAGCTAAAAAATCTTCATCATCAAGGAGGAGATCTTCATCAACGTGCTTAATGGGGCTCACCTACTTATCTGTAAATCATTGGAGTCCAGAGACCCTGTTGATCATTCCTTTTATAGGTTTGGGTCACAGGTGCTTCTCACCCCTTTCAAGTCCTCAAAGGAGGCCTCCGACGGGAGAGTACGTGTGGGTGCTGTATGTTGACCCTTGCTCTTGTGTAGGCATAAACTCTAGGTTCCTTGTGTGGATCCTTAGCCTGTGGCCTAAAACGAAGGTTCCTTGTGTGGATCATTGTCCTGTGTGGCCTAAAACAGAGGTTCCTTGTGTGGATCCTTTGCTCTTGTGTATGATTTAAAACTTAGGTGCTTCGTGTTGACCTTTGTTCTTGTGTAGGGCATAAACTTATGTCTTGTGTAGGCACATTTAGGTACCTTGTGTAGGTCCTAGAGTCAGCCTTGTGTAGGTTGTACTGGTTTGAGGTAAACCTCATTTGAAACCTCCGTTAGTGAAATCCGGTACATTCAAGGGTTGAGTGCGTCCGCCGGGAGTGGAGTAGGCATATAGCCAAACCACTATAAAACGACTGTGTTTGAGATTGTTATTTGCATATTCTCTCATTGTGTTTACTTTGAATGATCACATGATGCATGATTATTTAGAACTGATAAGTATCACATCTCACACACAGTCACTCAGTGCTTCCATCATAGACTAAATTTATATACTATTTAGATATTGAATAGTCTTGTGATTAGATCCTCTATTTGGCTTGGAAGCCATTAGAGTTAAATTAAAAGATATCTTGATAATTGTTATATTACATCAAGATAATGGTAATAGGATTTTAAATTGTCATAAAATTTTATAAAGTCCAATTCACCCCCCTCTAGGAGACTTTGACTGATTCCTACTTCTACTAGAGCAGTCATTACCGTAATTTCACAAAGGTCTCACACCAAGGGAAGTATACATGGATACATACCTCTAAGGTGTATCCCACAACACAACTAGGCCCCACAACTCCAACATCAAATAAGAGATAAAATTACAATCCCAAACATAAGACCCACATGCCAACATTGCATAGATTCCACATCGTGTTGGGACCATGAACCTCATTCATAAGTAAAATATGAAGGCTTTTCTATTATAACTTATATAAAACAAATGGGCCCCTTTAAGTGTGGCCTAGCTGACTAGCGGTAGTGTGCAACGCTGTAACGCCCTGAAAATCGAGGGTCGAGCAAAGCTTAGCGCCCGAGTTCCAACGCATCACTTATGCAACACAGATAATGATGATTATGATGAGAGCATGGAAACATGAATGAGATTATACTAAAATAGCATATCATACTCCAGAGATAGTTAAATTTGCAAGCGGAAGACTGTGATAGATATATAAAATATATAAACTGTGGTGAGTCTCCAGAGTGTGATAATGTTACCAGGTTAATTCATTACAAGTACAATTCCAAAATATACCCAATGTGTAAGGTCTTCTAGTCAACATCTCTGTAACCCCGTCGATCAAGACACGGCTCACATGAAGCTGCCAGAAAATAGCATATACGAGAAAGCATCCTCGTCGTCTCAAAAGTCTGGCTCCGCCTCAGAAGTAGCGTCGCCATCTGCAATCAGACAAGTCTGGTGGTTGTCCGGAACACCGTCCCGTAACGTGGGAGTGAGTGATCAACTCAGTGAAACAATAAAGCATAGGTTAACATGTTATCAATTCAGTCAAGCAGTAATGATAAAGCAATACAATCAAACAATTCTAAATACTCTTATTAATGCAAGTATGAAAATGCAGTCACCAACATACTCCCTCATGCGACACCATCTTATGTCCACGGCATGCTCCACATCTTCCAGGCACATGTAGTGCAATGATGAGCATGATTACCGAGTTGTTATTAGTCCTTTTCATACAGCAGTATTGGGAAACTAAGGTACCTCCCTTATATCATTCCCAAACAATGATCCATTCTAGGGTCGTCAATCTTAAATAATCTCATACGATAGTGTAGTTCTAGGTCGCTGCATGGGCTGTCAGGGCTGTTACATGGAATCGTTGCACCACTCCCCCATCACCTTATCAATACAGGCCTAGTTTATACTTTGTTTACTACGGGAAGGCTCGTCGCCTCTCCGCAGATTCAGAATATGCTCGAGGTCACTACACTGGGTACGTTCAGGGCTGTCAGGGATGTTACACGGAATCGTTACACCCCTCCCCCATCACCCATCAAAACAGTGTGGGCTGACAACTCGAATACAGTATCCCATACCACCGTATTCGGCTCACGAGTCTAGGTTGCTCACTGGTCACTATGGGGAGGCACATCGCCCCAGTGTAGGCCGACAACTCAACCACGGCGTCCCATATCACCATGCCCGGCTAATGAGTCTTAGCGGATCGAGGTACGAAGGCTAACGAGGTTGCACTGGTAAGTTGGTACCTTAGGTTCAAGCAGTAACGTCCAAACATGGTGAGCATACATTAGACAGATCGGGTTACTTGACGAGCTCGGCTAGCTTGAGCGCACGACAAGTTGAATGACATGAAGTGCATAAGCACTTCGCGTGGCCAACCACTATCACCAACCGAAGTACGACTCGGGTTCGTCGAACACATCTCACGTGACGAGTGAATCTCAGCCACGAATTCAATCTCGTTACCGATTGCCTGGACTATACAATAGACCCAATCACATTCAATTACGGAACAATTAAAGCAGTAATGGATCAAGATTTCAAATCATACAATCAAATATCCAATATTGTCCGCTTAGGGCTGTCAGGGTTGTTGCACGGAATCGTTACACCACTCTCCCATCACCCTTCATGACTTTTATGGAATACAACTTAAACATAAATTTAAACATATGCATTACATAGATAAACATACATCATAATCTACGGTTCATGGAGGAAAGCATACACATAGTTAAAGGAGTTGAGAATCATACCTCAACACCCTTATACATTACAATGGACTAACTACTTACTCATTCAGACATTTCATCAAACACTTTAGACTACATACATCAACATACATGACGTATGTTGATTACATAGGTATTAGGCCAAATCCTTTCACTAGGGAGTTGCCCCATTTATAACACGCGTACCCCCATGACGAATAGCCATAGCAAGCATGAATCCAAGTTCCATATTCATTCGGTCATTTTCACAAACACTTTGTAACGACTCGTAAATTTCCATGCAAGGACCCGAGTACTACCTCGACCAGAAATCATTTAGGATTAAATCCTTTAGAAGGTTGACAAAGTTAATTAAGTGCTAAACTAAATTAGCCATGAAATCCATTTGAATCGCTTTAAATACAATCTGTAAGACCCAAAACTTGTAGAATCATTGACGCTAGGTTAACCTAAAGTCTAGGATCAAACTCATTACCCGACTGTTCTCGGGAACACGTTGAAACTCCGTATCAGGTCTAGACCGTACATCGGGAGTCCGAATACTACGAAGTTAAGGAATTAGGACCACCCCGCTGGGCTTGACAATCATCTCGGAAATCAAATCCAGACAGCGTCCCACGGCTGTTCGCTTGAGTCCAGAGCGAGAGAGTGTGAAAACACTTGTTTTCTTTATAAAATAAATATCTTGAATAGTGATCTGGCACGTGTCACTTACGGACATTTTGTAAGCAACCAGACCGTCAGAATCTGACCCAAATACACCCTCGGATCAGGAAAAATTTCATAAACATATCTATGTACTTAGAATTTCTGATCGAAACCCGCTGACCGTTGAACTGAAACTGGTCCGCCACGTGTGATCTGGAAACCCTACTGGAACAAAAACTTAACTTCACCTAGATCCAAGGTTGGTGAGCTTAAGTCTGACTTTTGGCTCAAGGAGGCCCGCCAGAAGTGCTCCATTGAGCTGGTAAAGTACCACTTTGGTTATAACCCAAGTATACCTTGACCTTAAGTCTATTTCAGAGAGTTTTTAGGCTATATAAGGACCTTAGAACCCCCTCTCTCACAGCCATACAAATTTGAGAAAAATCTTAAGTGAGAAGAGAGAAAAAGAGAGAGAAAGCTAGAGAGTTGTGGGAGATCCTTCCGACTATCATCTCCTGCCACTACACAAGCTGCACCACCCCTTTCTTGTCGCTTTCCCGGTGATACCGACTTCATTTTGAGGTAAGAAACCCTAACCTAAATCGGTTTTGGGGTGTGAAGGTTGTAGGTTATGAAATAGCTAACCTATTTCATTCTTTAGGCTACTAAACTGCCGAATACGGGGCTTAGCAAACCTAGCTGATTCGTTGCTATTCTACGGTGTAAGGTGAGGACTTTAGGTGTATAGGTTATGATTTTCAATGCTTTCAATGTCAGATAATGATAGATTCATGATCTGCATGCAATTGCATATGTACAAAGTGCTGTTTGTTTTCCATTTCGATTAAAGATGCAGAATATGGAATTTTACATACTCTAGGCATTCGTAGAAATGCCGTATACGTATAAATTTTGGAAATATGTTTGCCATGATTATTTGTTGTATGAATATATGGTATATGGATAAAATACTTATTTGGCGAAAGGATTCGCCATAATACATGTTTGCTAATATACACTATGTATGTAGAAATAGTGTATTGTAGAAAGTACCGTATATGTATATATTTTGGAGATGTGTTCCATGACTATTTGCTGTATGAACAGGTTATATATGTGTAAATACTTGCTTGGCGAAAGGATTCGCCCTAACACATGTTTTACTAACATACACTATGTATGTTGAAATAGTGTATTCTAAGTGTTTGTGAAAATGCTTGTGAGAGTAAGTGCTTGGATAATGGTGCCTTAGATAGGTGTTGAGATGGGATTCTCAACTACCTTAGAGACCTGTATGATTTCCTCCATGTGGTTGTTTACTTTAAGCGCTTACTTGTGAAACACATGTGTTTGTATTCTTGTTTACATAGTGTTTTACAATATGCTTTATAACATGCTTTATAACATGCTTTATGATATGTTTATTAACATGTTTGATTTACTTTGTCTATTATGCTTTACTCTACATGCTCTAAATAAGGATTGATTGAGTTTGGGACTATGTCTATAGTCCAGACATTCGGTACTAGACTTGAGATCATGGTTGAGATTCATTTCGCCACGTGAGATGTGTTCAACGAACTCGAGTCGTACTTCAGTTGACGATAGTGGTTGGCCACACGAAGTGCTTCTGCGCTTCATATCGTTCAACTTGTTGTGCGCTCGAGCTAGCCGAGCACGTTAAGTAACCCGTTATGTCTTATGTATGTTCACCATGCTTGGTCGCTACTGCTTGAACCTAGGGTACCAAACTTACCAGTGGAATCCCGTCAACTATGGTAACTCGATCCGCTAAGACTCATGAGCCGGGCATGGTGGTACGGGACACCGTGGTCGAGCTGTAGGCCTACGCTGGGGCCACGTGCCTCCCCGTAGTGACCAGTGAGCAACCAGACTCGTGAGTCGATTATGGTGGTATAGGACACTATATCGAGCTGTCGGCTCACATTGCTTGATGGGTGATGGGGGAGTGGTGCAAGGATTCCATGTAATAGCCCTAGCAGCCCTGACCGTACCCAGTGTAGTGACCTCGAGCATACTCTAAATCTGCGGTGAAGCGATGAGTCTTCTGAAAAGGCCTAGCTATATGTCCTAGAGGGGGGGTGAATAGGACTATGCCAAATAAATGTTATAACAGCGGAATTAAAAATAATATGATAGCCAAAATAAATCACAATGCAGGAAAGTAAAACAACCTCAAAAATCTGATCTTGAGGATTGATACAAATGTTATTCTAAGGACAACCTTTCACCAAAAACCAGAGTTTATGGTAGGACAACCTTATTTCCAGAAAGATCTTTGTATCAAATCTCAAACCAAAGAGGAATACAGAATTAAGCACAAATTGAAATAAAGTGTAATCACAAATGTATTGTTCTAGGGATAGCCATACACCATAAAAATGGCAGGGCAACCTTGGTGGAACAACTTTAAAGGAAAATTAAATTCAAGTAGATAAAGGAATAGCAGAAAGTAAATTCTAAATTATTACAAAATTCTCACAATGCTTGAATTAAACGATTACAACATTTACCACCACACATACATCCCACAAATGAATATTAAAGATTAGAAATGTAAATCATTCAACCACAACACAAGGGATTATAGTGGTTCGCCTGTGTGTTCACCAACTGTTAAACAACAGCCACACAGAATGCTACTCCACTCCTAATATCCTCACACAGGGGATATTAGCGTTCACTCACAAAATAGGTTTTCACAGGTTCACCCAAAACCTTTACAATTGTGTCTTTGTCTGTGGGCTTACGCAATAAAAAAAACCCCACTTCTGAGTTTTCCTGGCTCTCCTCAGATAACCAATACAACAAGATTTTTCTGGTAAATCTTGAAAGAAACCAAAACAGAAAGAATTTTACAATTAAACGTAAAATACCTTATTAACTCCTTCGTTGTAGCAGCCCTGTAGAACCAAATCAGAGTAAATGATTGAATGTTCAAGTTCAATGTCCAGTACTCAATTACAATGGTTCTAGTTCTAATAGATTTTAAATTAGACCAAATAGGGCTTGTCTTAATTGATTTTGATTCCAAAGAAAGGGAATAACAATTCCTCTTATCAAATTAGATTGGAATAGCATAAACAAAATCAATTAAATAAAGCTAAAGAAAGAGAGTATAAAATAAGCACACTTAGCTTAGATGGAGCACAAAATTACTTCTCAGAAGTTTGACAAAGATTGGCTTGAATGGATTAATTGATTCAATGATTTCTTTTGAGATTCGTGCTCTATTTATAGATGAGCAGATCGCGTGTTTGACTGGTCTAGAGAGCTCTTCGACTAGTCGAAGCAATAACAGATATTTGAAAAATCAGGCGCGATAAGCTTTGACCATTCTACGACTGGTCGAAGGACTCCTTCGACTGGTCGAAGAACTTAAAATTCATCGCTGGACTTTGAGTCGAAGACTTTCGACTGGTCGAAGATGCAGTCGACACTGTTCCTTCGACTGGTCGAACAGATTCCTGGACTAGTCGAAGCCTAACAGAAATTATCCGATTTTTGTAACAAACTTACGACTGATCGAGGAATTTCTTAGACTGGTCGAAGCAATTTTAGGACTAGTCGAAGAAGGCCTAGGACTAGTCGAAGAACAGACCAAACTTATGTAAAATAAACATTCGATTTATGTATCCAAAGTGACCTACTTCTAAGGTCAACCTAAGGTCAGTCAAACCTTAACCATTTAGTAAGGACATTGAAACATTAAGAACTAGTGACCTTGAAGTATGAGCCTTGAAGTCTTGATGTAGTTCAATCTTGAAATCTTGATGTAGTTCAACCTTGAAAGTGTCTTGAGTTCTTTACGAACTGCCTTGTACTCTTCTTGAAGTCTTGTATTCTTGAGTCATGTCTTGTGAGTAGTTCTTGTAGTCAAGGTTGATCTTTGTACTTGTGAGCTTTGCTTGTTATGAGCTTAGCTTGTTCATGAATGTTGATCAAAGAGAGAGCTTCACTTATGCAAGATATATAACAGTGATTTTGGCACCACAAATTTGACAACAAACAGGGATATAAAATATAGCACTTACAATTTCCCGTAGTAACAGAGTATAAACTAGGCCTGTATTGATAAGGTGATGGGGGAGTGGTGCAACGATTCCTTGCAACAGCCCTGGCAGCCCTTGCAGCGACCTAGAAACACACCATCGTATGAGATTGTCTAGGACTGACGACCCTAGAATGGATCATGTTTGGGAATGATACAAGGGAGGTACCTTAGTTTCCCAATCCTGCTGTTTGAAATGGACTAATAACAACTCGATAATCATGCTCATCATGCATTGCATGTTCCTGGAAGATGTGGAGCACTGAGGAAAGCAAGCATGCCGCGAACGTAAGATGGTGTCGCATGAGGGAGTATGTCGGTGAGGGCATCCATCATGACTGCATGCATACTTGCATTAATAAGAGTAGTTAGGAGTGTTTGATTATACTGCTTTATCATTACTGCTTAACAGAGTCGATAACATGTTAACCTATGCTTTATTATTCCACTGAGTTAGCTACTCACTCCCACGTTACGGGACGGTGTTGTACACACCAACCAGACTCGGTCTCAGGTTTAGATGAGCTGGCGACTCAGGAGGCTGAGCTGGACTACGGTGAGGACCAGGACGAGTTCTCATTTATGCAGTATTCTGGCGGCTTTGACTAGACTGCCGGATTGACGGGATTTGCTGGGATTAGATCCTTAGATGTATTTTTGACATTTTTTAACATAAAACAGATATATGTATATGGTGACTCATATGGGTTCATACTCTGGAGAATGAAATGATTTTGTATCTTTTACATACATGTATATACAGTTTTAGTCTTCCGCTTGCCTTTATACAATTGATCTGGAGTATGAATTACTGTTTTGGTATAATCTCACTCATGTTTATTGCTCTAACACAGACAACATTTAATCATCATTATCTATGTTGCATAAGTGATGAGTTGGAACTCGGGAGTTGAGTTCATACTCGACCCCCGAATTTCAGGGCATTACACACTTGGACTACACACTTTAACATACATAACGTGCATTGGCCGTGGCGTGATTTAGGGAAAATCCTTTCACTAAGGGGTTGTCTAGTACACTTCAATCATGATCTTGCATTCAATACACATGGCAGGCACAAATCATGAATCCATATTCATTCAGGCATTTCAACAAACACTTAGGCTACACAATATAACATACTCAACGTATATTGATAAAACATGTATTAGGCTAATCCGTTCACCCAGAAGTTGATACACATGTATCTAACATACATAGACAATAATTAATCATGGCAAGCACAAATCCGTATTTCATACGTATACGGTATTTTCTTCAAATACGAGGAATACAGTATATTCAACATAATTAACGTATATCTGAAAAACGAAACGGACAACACTTTGTACATGGGCAATAACATCCAGATCATGAATTTATCATTATCTGACATTGAAAGCGTTGAAAACTATAACCTATACGTCTAAAGTCTGCACCTTATGCTGTAGAATCGTAACGAATACGCTAGAATCTCTAAGCCTTCGTCAACGTCGATATGACGACCTAAATCATGAGTTACGTTAGCTATTTCACTACTTGAATCAATTCAAACCCTAAAACAGGTTAGGGTTAGGGTTTTCTTACCTAGAAACGAAGCCGGAATCACCGGGAAAGCGATTAGAATGGGATGGTTAAGCTTAGATAGCGGCAGGGTAGAGTATCAGGGAGATCCTCCCACTTCTCTCACACTTTCTCTCTCTTTTCTCTCTTCTCTCTCCTAGGTTTTCTCAAATTCGTATGGGAGGAATGAGAGAGGGTTTAAGGTCCTTATATAGGTCTAGAACTCACGAAAATAGACTCGGGGTCAAGGTATACTTAGGTTATAGCCAAAGTGGGTCTGTTCCGTCTCAATGGAGCACTTCTGGTAGCCCCTTTTCAGTGTACGGTCGGACTTAAGCTCACTAACACTGGATCTAGGTTCAACTGAGGTTTCATTCCAGTCGGGTTTCCAGATCGCACGTGGCGGACTAGTTTCAGTTCAACGGTCAACGAATCTCGATCGGGGATTTCAAGTGCATAGATATGTTTGGGCAAATATCCCTGATCCGAGGGTGTAATCTGGTCTGATTCCGATGGTCTGGTTGCTTATAACTGATCCGCAAGCGACACGTCTAAGATTACATAAATTTGTATTTTATTTTAATTAATTTCACATTTCTCACACTCCTCGCTCCGGGCTCAAGCGAATAGCACTGAGACACATCTGGATTTGATTTTCGAGATGGTTGTCAAGCCCAGCAAGGCAGTCTTAATTCTATAACTTCGTATTATTCGGATTTTCGATGTGCGGTCCAGATCTGATACGGAGTTTTATGATTCTCTCGAGAGCAGCCGGGTAATGAGATTGATCCTAGATTTTAGGGTAACCTAGCGTCAATGATTCTACAAGTTTTGGGTCTTGCAGATTGTATTTAAAGTGATTCAAACGGATTTCGTGGCTAATCGAGTTTAGCACTAGCTAATTCTCGTCTAATTTCTAAAGGATTTTGGTCCTGAGCGATTTCTGCCTGAGGTGATACTCGGGTCTTTGTACGGATTTCTAAAGTATTGTTCTTCATCACCTAAACTTTAGGATTCCTGCCTAATATGAAAGTAGTTAAAAATATTTAAAGAACAAGGTGATGAAAGGTGAAATGGGAGATTTTGAAGAAAACGGTTTGAAAAGAGATTTGAGACTTTTGAATTGAGTGTTTGAGAAGTTAATCAGGTGTTAGGATCGACCCATCACCTAAGGACGTCTAATTTCAGGTTGGCATAAAATCCGGGATGTTACAATCTACCTCCCTTAAAAATAATTTCGTCCCCAAAATTGGCTAAAGGTAATAAGTAAGAATTCTATTATTTCATTTTCCTAAGACTTCTTGATTTCAAGTTCATATGCGCGGTAGGGTGTATATTGTGCATGCTAGTCTAGTACATTTTAGGCACTACCCCCCTTAAAAATTTATTTCTTTATCCCTTGCTTATTCCCTAATAAGTTGATATAATTTATTCCTTTATTTATTTGACTTCTTGACGACAATTCCCATCTATTTAGAGTAAGATAGCTGTTTTCAATGTTTAACCAACATGGAGAGACGGTTATAGTGGGCTTGATCCCGATACATTGATCATCTACCTGGCCAGGGTAGAAAGCTCATCGTATCCCTTCCTAGTCCAGGTAGATCCTGGTCTTTTGCTTAACCAAGAAGTGAGTCCATTAGTAGTCGCCCAGGATTGAGAATTGGGTCAAGCCGCGAATGCTTCGCAGTTTATATTTCAATAACTCCGTAGACCGATCACTCTAAAAACTTAGGGAATGCCCATCCCTGAAAGGTTTAAATGTCCTATTTCTCAGGTTGCCCTTTAGGTCTTGGTCTAAGAGAGTCCTCGTTATTATCTGTCCAAGGAAATGGTGAATCAAATCTTACTAGATCAGCCTAAAACGGTTTCTCATAGTAGAACAGGCTTCTATTATGTTCGTATTCAACGAGCACAGTTGTGGATCTTGTTAGGCCTATTCTGTAATTCGGTTCGTACCCATTGTTAGGCCTATTCTGTAATATGAAATTGTTTAACACTTGAACCCTAATTGCTTTACATTCTAAGGAAGATTCAGATCCTATTTAGTGACCTATCTTTACGTACAGTCAGGATCAATTCCATTCGATCCTGGGCCAGTGGGGCAAGGGTCCACCACGTTTCCGCTGCGCCACCCAGATCAAAGAGGTGTATTAGCCGACCTAACTAGATTGGGCTCATAATGTTCTACCCCCCTTAAAATTTTATTTCTACCTCCAGGGTTCAAGATCTATGTCTTGATCCGTATGTCGGAACAAGGTGTAATTTAGGACCTATCCTTGACGTAAAATGGGAAATACATTGGTCTGCCTTTTATCGACGATGTGTACTATGGCATTGATACCTATGGTCATAGAAAGGAGCTAAAGATGATGGGTATTGTGGTTGGTTTCAGGGACGGGTGTGAGTTTGTGGCCAGACGTCTAATTCTACTTAAGGACCTTTTATTAAGGTCCCGACTTATCCTCTTTAATCGACAAAATAGGTTAACGGGCAGACTATCTTTCTAAGTTCATATGCACAATATGTACGCCCGAATGGTCTGTGATTCAGGGCCTAATCCCTAACTCTCCGTTGCCCATTTGAGAAATTTCTTAGGCCTAAAAAGACAAAGTCTCTATCGGATATACGTTCTTTCACTTCTCAAAGATGAAATAATAAACTTTTAGTTGCAAGTAGTCGGACCAACACGGAAGGAAGGTTGTGTAGTGGGTCTGAGCCAGATACATAGACCTTCTGCCTCGCGAGGACAGAAAATTTGTCGTATCAGTTCTTAATCCTAGTTGATCCCGACCTTCTGCTTGATCAGAGCATAGAGTTCATTGGCAACTACCAGGATTGAGAATTCAATTCAAACTGCGAATACCTCGCTTCTATATAGTTCTCTACCCCGTGTTCCCGATTGTAATAAGTCTTTGGGAAGGCAATTCTAAGGGTTGTATTGATTTGACCGAACATTAAATTTAAGGGATATATAAGTTTTCTCTGAGCGTGAATAGTTTCTACGTCAAACAAGCTTCCTAAGAGTTACTAAAGAAGCCTATAAGTATTAAGGGGATTCAACGAAGGAATGGGTTCTCGCTCCAATCTACTTAAGCCAACTAACTAAGTCTATCTTTCAACTGGCTTAGCATAATTAATTAGTCCTTTACTTTCCTTAGCCTAACCAGTAGTCTAGTCTTAATTTAGGAGTAGCGGTAATCCATTGGTTGTAATCCAAAGTCTATGCTTATACACTAGATGATTTTATACCCTTTCTAATATAAGAAATTGTTTCATCGCTTAGGGTTAAAGTTGTCTGATTGAAATTGAGTTGCCCGAACTTGAATGTAACTACGCTCGAGCCCTACACACATGACCACACCAACTAAGGAGGTCCTAGGGTTCGCATTATTAATTTATTGGATTTTCTATACGGTCAGGTCTGTCGAAATCTAGGAGCACAGCTCTAGGTCCAAAACTCTATGGGCCTATTTGACCAGTGGTCTTAAGTTGTATTAAATGGATTGCATTGCTAATCCCACCTCGGGATTTGGAGTGGCATGTTTGGTAGGAGGGTGGGAGGAGATTAAAATTAATTTTATAGGCTTAAAATGAGCCTTGTGTTGGAAAGTGTGAGATGGGATTTTCAAATCCCATGATGATGATGAATTTCCAAGTGTGATTTGAAAGGGAACTCCCGGGGTTTACTTGCAATTGCATACATTCCAAACATAGTGTTGATAACCATGGGATACACCCAATCTAGGGACCATACCTTACACATACATTTATTGTTACTTTTACAATTATATCCACCATAATCCCACCGAATGCAGTTGGCCGAACGGGCCCTAAACGTCCCAACATTTGGAGGTTGTGAAAGCTATGAGACACAAAAATGTGAATCATTGTGCCCATATGGGTGTGAAATGGTGAGGCCAAGAGGAGTAATGGTGGAGGGGTGGAAGGAGTTCACAATTGTCAAGTACAACTCCAACTTGCCAAACATTCTACACATTCCATCAACATGAAAACACAAAGATCGTAACGCAGTAACAAACAACTACGAGACAATGGCATGGATGACTAGGCATCCGAGTCTGGCAAAGGAGGAGGGGCACCCTTTCTCTTTTCCATGAGAGAAAGAAAGGTTGAAATCGAGAAAATGGCCGAAATGAACTTAAAGAAGGCCATGGAAAGTGAAGATAAGGAGGAATAGGGGCTGGAGTTTTGGTTACCCATGAGTTTGAGCCTTAACAGAGGTTGTAAAGGCCCAAATGACAGGGTTTGAAGAAGGGAAGTGAAGAAAATGGATGGGTTAGAGAGCTTACACGTTTTTGAGCCACAAATGAGGGGTGTGGGAGCTCAAATGAGGAAAAACAGAAAGGGTAGAGGGTAGGTGTTGCTGTAGACGATGGAGGGATGTGGATTTTAATAGAAATTAGTGGAATAGGCGATTGGAGGGGAGGTTTGAGAGAGAAAACTAGATTTTGGAAGGAAAAGGGGAAAGGGAGAGCTTGGAGGGGACTTTTGTGAAGGAAGTAGGTGTTTGGGGTGGTTTCAAGCCACGATCCATGCACCAGGGGGTCCCACTAGACCCCAAAGGCCATCGGCCCTAGCGGCCCGCCCGGCCGGGCCCACCGACGGGCGAGGCCTCGCCAACCCGGCGAGGGCCTCACCACCCTCTGGAGAAACTGGTGAGGGCTCGCCCAAGGGGCGAGGTCCTCGTGACCCCTAGGCCCTAAAAAGGTATGGGTCCCACCCTTGGTCCCCCTATAAGTGCTTCGTTTGGCCCCCGACTCCATTTGAGGCATTTTCGGGTCCAATTTGCAAACTGAAATGATTTTATTGGACGTGTAATATATTATTTTGGGGTAGGAGACGCTAATCTATCCAACTAACCCATTTATTTGGTTAGATTCCAAAAGGTTAAGGGTGAAAACCCATTTTATCCATTTATTTCCTATTTATGGTAAGCTTTAGTTTCGGTATTGTTCTTCATCATTTATACCCTATGATTGGTGTGTATTATGAATGTGCTTAAAAGAAATGAAGAATACAGTGGTGGAGGGTGAGATTTTGAAGGAATTAGATAAAAAAGGTTTTAGGCTTTGAGATGAAGTGTAAGGTGTTGTGGTTGACCCACAAACTAAGGACATTCATTTCTAGGGAACGACTCAAACCCGTCGACTGACGGTCAAGAAGTGATTCCGGATCATTTCGCATGATCATGGGTGTGTACGGGCCCAATCTCAGCAGTCGATTTCAGTCGATTTCGCCGTTTGGCGAATTTGGAAAATCCTAAGTCAGTTTCTACGTTCCGTCGCTCCCTCCTAAGTCAGAGTGCGTCGTGTTACCATAACCCAGGTCCGGTTTAATCCAAATCATGCTCTGATACCATCTTGTAACGCCCAGAAAATCGAGGGTCGAGCAAACCTCAGTGCCCGAGTTCCAACGCATCACTTATGCAACACAGATAATGATGATTATGATGAGAGCATGGAAACATGAATGAGATTATACCAAAACAACATATCATACTCCAGAGACAGTTAAATTTGCAAGCGAAAGACTGTGATAGATATATAAAATATATAAACTATGGTGAGTCTCCAGAGTGTGATAATGTTACCAGGTTAATTCATTACAAGTACAATTCCAAAATATACCCAATGTGTAAGGTTCTCTAGTCAACATCCCTGCAACCCCGTCGATCAAGACACGACTCACATGAAGCTGCCAGACAACAACATATACGAGAAAGCATCCGCGTCGTCACAAAAGTCTGGCTCCACCTCAGAAGTAGCATCGCCATCTGCAATCAGACAAAGTCTGGTGGTTGTCCGGAACACTATCCCGTAACGTGGGAGTGAGTGATCAACTCAGTGGAACAATAAAGCATAGGTTAACATGTTATCAATTCAGTCAAGCAGTAATGATAAAGCAGTACAATCAAACAATTATAAATACTCTTATTAATGCAAGTATGAAAATGCAGTCATGATGCATGCCCTCACCAACATACTCCCTCATGCGACACCATTTTACGTCTGCGGCATGCGTTCATCCCTCAGTGCTCCACATCTTCCAGGCACATGCAGTACAATGATGAGCATGATTACCGAGTTGTTATTAGTCCTTTTCATACAGCAGTATTGAGAAACTAAGGTACCTCCCTTATATCATTCCCAAACAATGATCCATTCTAGGGTCGTCAATCCTAGATAATCTCATACGATAGTGTGGTTCTATATCGCTGGAAGGGCTGTCAGGGCTGTTACACGGAATCGTTGTACCACTCCCCCATCACCTTATCAATACAGGACAAGTTTATACTCTGTTTACTACGGGAAGGCTCGTCGCCTCTCCGCAGATTCAGAGTATGCTCGAGGTCACTACATCGGGTACGGTTAGGGCTGCCAGGGCTGTTACACAGAATCATTACACCACTCCCCCATCACCCATCAAAACAGTGTAGGCGACAGCTTGAATACAGTATGCCA
This sequence comes from Magnolia officinalis, assembly GCA_021015155.1. NCBI lineage: Eukaryota > Viridiplantae > Streptophyta > Magnoliopsida > Magnoliales > Magnoliaceae > Magnolia > Magnolia officinalis. The sequence continues at coordinate 37,412,060 of JAJHSJ010000009.1, forward strand.
TACCACCGTATTCGGCTCACGAGTCTGGGTTGCTCACTGGTCACTAAGGGGAGGCACATCGCCCTAGCGTAGGCCGACAGCTCGACCACGGTATCCCATACCACCATGCCCGGCTCATAAGTCTTAGCGGATCGAGGTACGAAGGTTAACGGGGTTGCACTGGTAAGTTCGGTACCTTAGGTTCAAGCAGTAGTGTCCAAACATGGTTAACATACATTAGACAGATCGGGTTACTTGACGAGCTTGGCTAGCTCGAGCGCACGACAAGTTGAACGACATAAAGTGCATAGGCACTTCGCATGGCCAACCACTATCGCCAACCAAAGTACGACTCGGGTTCGTCGAACACATCTCACATGGCGAATGAATCTCAGCCACGAATTTAATCCCGTTACCGATTGCCTCAACTATACAATAGCCCCAATCACATTCAATTACGGAACAGTTAAAGAAGTAATGGATCAAGATTTCAAATCATACAATCAAATATCCAATATTGTCCACTTAGGGCTGTCAGGGCTGTTGCACGGAATCGTTACACCACTCTCCCATCACCCTTCACGGCTTTTATGGAATACAACTTAAACATGAATTTAAACATATGCATTATATAGATAAACATACATCATAATCTACGGTTCATGGAGGAAAGCATACACATAGTTAAAGGAGTTGAGAATCATACCTCAACACCCTTATACATTACAATGGACTAACTACTTACTCATTCAAACATTCCATCAAACACTTTAGACTACATACATCAACATACATGACGTATGTTGATTACATAGGTCTTAGGTCAAATCCTTTCACTAGGGAGTTGCCCCATTTATAACACGCGTGCCCCCACGACGGATAGTCATAACAAGCATGAATCCAAGTTCCATATTCATTCGGTCATTTTCACAAACACTTGGACTACACACTTTAACATACATAACGTGCATTGGCCGTGGCGTGATTTAGGGCAAATCCTTTCACTAAGGGGTTGTCCAGTACACTTCAATCATGATCTTGCATTCAATACACATGGCAGGCACAAATCATGAATCCATATTCATTTAGGCATTTCAACAAACACTTAGGCTACACAATATAACATACTCAACGTATGTTGATAAAACATGTATTAGGATAATCCGTTCACCTAGAAGTTGATACACATGTATCTAGCATACATAGACAACAATTAATCATGGCAAGCACAAATCCATATTTCATACGTATATGGTATTTTCTACAAATACGAGGAATACAGTATATTCAACATAGTTAACGTATATCTGAAAAACAAAACGGACAACACTTTGTACATGTGCAATAGCATCCAGATCATGAATCTATCATTATCTGACATTGAAAGCGTTGAAAACCATAACCTATACGTCTAAAGTCCGCACCTTATGCCGTAGAATCGTAACGAATACGTTAGAATCTCTAAGCCTTCGTCAACGTCGATATGACGACCTAAATCACGAGTTACGTTAGCTATTTCACTACTTGAATCAATCCAAACCCTAAAACAGGTTAGGGTTAGGATTTTCTTACCTATAAACGAAGCCGGAATCGCCGGAAAAGCGATTAGAATGGGATGGTTAAGCTTAGATAGTGGCAGGGTAGAGTATCAGGGAGATCCTCCCACTTCTCTCACACTTTCTCTCTCTTTTCTATCTTCTCTCTCCTAGGTTTTCTCAAATTCGTATGGGAAGAATGAGAAAGGGTTTAAGGTCCTTATTTTAGTCCAGAACTCACGGAAATAGACTTGGGGTCAAGGTATACTTAGGTTATAGCCAAAGTGGGTTTGTTCCGTCTCAACAGAGCACTTCTGGCTGCCCCTTTTCAGTCTACGGTCGGACATAAGCTCACTAACACTGGATCTAGGTTCAGCTGAGGTTTCGTTCCAGTCAGGTTTCCAGATCACATGTGGCGGACCAGTTTCAGTTCAACGGTCAATGAATCTCGATCGGGGATTTCAAGTACATGGATATGTTTGGGCAAATATCCCTAATTCGAGGGTGTAATCTAGTCTGATTCCGATGGTCTGGTTGTTTATAACTGATCCGTAAGCGACACGCCACAGATTACAAAAATTTATATTTTATTTTTAATTAATTTCACATTTCTCACATTCCTCGCTCCGGGCTAATGCGAATAGCACTGAGACACTATCTGGATTTGATTTCCGAGATGGTTGTCAAGCCCAGCAAGGCGGTCCTAATTCTATAACTTCGTATTATTCGGACTTTTGATGTGCGGTACAGATCTGATATGGAGTTTTGTGATGCTCTTGAGAGTAGCCGGGTAATGAGATTGATCCTAGATTTTAGGGAACTTAGCGTCAATGATTCTACAAGTTTTAGGTCTTGCAGATCGTATTTAAAGTGATTCAAACGAATTTCGTGGCTAATCGAGTTTAGCACTAGCTAATTATCGTCTAATTTCTAAAGGATTTTGGTCCTGAGCGATTTCTGCCTGAGGTGATACTCGGGTCTTTGTACGAATTTCTAAAGTATTGTTCTTCATCACCTAAATTTTAGGATTCCTGCCTAATATGAAAGTACTTAAAAACATTTAAAGAACAAGGTGATGAAAGGTGAAATGGGAGATTTTGAAGAAAACTGTTTGAAAAGGGATTTGAGACTTTTGAATTGAGTGTTTGAGAAGTTAATCAGGTGTTAGGATCGACCCATCGCCTAAGGACGTCTAATTCCAGGTTGGGCAAAATCTGGGATGTTACAAAGGCACGCTGCCCATTAGGCAATTGGCCTACTTAACGGGTGTAAGAAGATTTACCATGATGGGTTTTCTTCTCCCACATGTTTCTCTTGGGATTGGGCCCATTAGGCCCATTGGGCCTTAGTTTTACTTCATTTGGATTGGCCCGAGGCTGCATATGACTTATGGGAAGCAATTGGGCAGCAAGGTTATTTACCACATGCTCCACTACGTAAAAGATCAAGTTTACACAATATAGTAAGTGGGCCTTATTTGGTAAGGGTGCGGCTCATACAAGATAGCCCACTTGGGCCTTAGGATTGCCTCATATATATGGGCCCAAGGCCATCCATATCTTAAGACAACAACTGGGCAGCAAGATCAGTCCACTACATATTTTTCATGTTATATAACACCCATTTATAAAACATACTAGGTGGCCCTCATCAGATGAAGGAAAAGGCACATACAAGAAAATCCACACTAAGTTATGGGCTCACCAGCCCCAACGATTTCTTTTCAATGGTTTAGATGCTGCATTAAATGCCCTGGGAAGGTGGGGGATCCCATAAATGTGACCCACATGAATTCTATATCAAACAGACTTCTGGTGTAAGTTGGTTCCAAGTCATTTTAGAGTTATATTCATGATCACGTGAGGCCTACATATGGTGAAAGAAAATAGCCACCTAGTAGATCTATGTATGGGCTATAAAAACGATAAGTCGAGCCTCATTGGTTGGGTGATTACAATTTACAGTGATGGCCTAAACATGGGTACTTGGAGAAACTATATAGGAAACACAGTGCATAATTAGTTTTGGCCCAAGTTGGAGGACGTCCCATGATCACGAGGGACTGCCTTTTAGAGTGACGTCAGGTGAACTTGGTATTCTTATATATGGACTTCAAAAAATATTAGATGGGACCAGCTGATTATGTACACATAATATTTGGTATAGGGCCAAACATAAGTATTTTAGTTTTCTGTACAACAATGCCTGGTCCCATTTTTAGACCCACTCCTCGATCATCCGGGGTCTTAATTAGCCCAATTAAAATATTATTTATCTATTCATTGGTATAGGTTAAATGTTTCAAGTGGTGACCTACTCATATCTTTTGCGTGGAGTCCATTAAAAAGTCTTAAAGTTGGTACAAAACACAAATAATCAGACAATTTTCAGCAATGGGATCTGTCACAACTTAGGGCCCACTTTCCAAACACTTAGGGATCATTCCTAACAAAACGGTGGGACATCTCATCTCACTGATATAAGAATTAAACATCCCCCATAGTGGTACCCTTAACTACAGAGTGTGGGGCCCACTACAAGGTGTCAAAGAGGCCTACATACAATACAGTTAAGTATTTGAAAATTTTTCGAAAGGGAGTGGTGTTCAATTCCAGCTACCTCCCGCCACCGGGAGTCCACCATCTTTCCATCAAATCCCCATTCTGGATCCATATGAAGAAGAAGCAGCACAGGCCCTACAGCAAGGGGCAAGATATCCACCGCAAAATAAGTCAGAGATTGAAGAGTTACGAGAGCAGTTACAAGTGGTGCAAAATCAACTCCAGAGATAACAAGGTGTGGATCATCCATCCACCAAGTTCAGAGACCTATGTCCCTTCCCAGACATCCGGGTACCTCTAAATTTTGAGGTACCAAAGTTCAAAAGGTATGACGGTAGTGGGTGCCCCACAGCACTTCTAAAAGCCTTTTGTGGGGAGCTCAATGCGATAGCAGGGAATGATGGAGCTTTGATAAGACTTTTCCAGAAATCCCTTAAGGGTGACGCTTTGGATTGGTACACCTCACTAGATAGCCACCAAATCAGAACCTGGGAAAAGCTTTCCCAAGCATTCATCGAGAGGTTCTCATACAACCTAAACATGGCTCCAAGGAGAGCTGACTTGGCTGCCCTGAGACAAAAAAGCGATGAGTCTTTATCAGCATACGTAGGACGATGGCGAGCTATGGCAGCTCGAATAAGAAACCCCATCAATGACGAGGAACAGATATCCATGATCGTGCATTCAGCACATCCCAGCATTTCAGGATATCTGATCTCGTATCCGTACGTAAACTTCTCCCAACTCATCCGAGCCGGAGAACAAGTAGAATCCGGGATCAGAGCTGGAACCATCTCCCCATGGCCACATCAGACCCCCTCAATCAAAAGAAACAAAGTCGAGGGGAAACCTGTTGGATATGGGAATGGAAACAGCGCCGCTCCCATGCAGCGTACTACCGAAGTTAACAACATCACCGCTAACACTCAAGGTAACCAGTATTCTCCACAACCAGAGCCACGGCAGGACAGGCAGTACCAACCACAACAGAATAGGCAGTACCAACCCCAGCAAACCCAACAAGGGTATCAGGCACAGTCATCTCAACAGCAATCACAACAGCCTAGGGGAAATGCGCCAGGGCCATACAAGCAGGGAATGTTAGGGAGGAAGTTCACTCCGTTAGCACAATCATACAGCCAAGTGTTAACAATGCTCATGCAAAAGCAACTGTTAACACCCCTCCAGCCTCGACTTCCACCTAATCCCTTGCCTCCCGGTTACAATGAAAATCAGTACTGTGCATATCATCAGTCTCCTAGCCATCTAACAGACCGCTGCTTCGCTTTGAAACATGCGGTCCAAGATTTGATCGAAAGCCAGAAGATTGCGATCACCCCACAGGCCAACAATACAGTTCAAGCCAACATTCTCCAAAATCCCCTGCCCTCGCAACAGGCAGGACCCAGCACATCCAGCACCTCTACCGTTAACCACATTGAAGGAGGGCAACCCACACATTCTTATCCACATCATTCCATCCAAGCAATCATGCCCGACACAGCCAATCGGACATGGGACCACAGGTGTTTCTTGAAGCAGCACAAGCTACTCAACCTCTCATATTTCTTGAAGCAGCGCCAGCATTTCAGTCTCTCGTGACTTTGGAAGCAGCACCCAACAGGTCACACCCTCAGAACCTCGCCCTCCAAGGGACACACTCAACTCCATCCTCGGCATATCCAAAAAAGTTGAATTCTGAACCTGTCATCCTCCCGATAGGTCTCCCTGATCTAACCCCGCTAACCTTGCAAGGGACACCCCTGGTTCAAGTACCAAGTTTCCCCATGCCTCACCAATTAGCGCATGCCCAGAGGATCCCTCCCCTACATCAAAGGGAAGAGGAAAAATCCATGGCCAAAAGCAATCAGAACTTAATGGCACCTCAGGAGACATCATTGAGTCTACCACAAACTGTTCCAGCAATAGCCCCACAGCCTCAAGAACCATTGGCATACTTGGAAGGAAGAGCGGTTCCTTCCTATAACTCGAAAGCAGTCCCATGGCACTACCTAGAATGCGATGAAGTGGGTAACAATGGGTAATACCTCAGGAGAGATAGTCAGAACCCAAAAGAAACCCGGGGAATTTTATCGGGAACCACCAGCAAAACTGACGCTGCTTATGATATAGTGGCTCAACTCAAAACCATTCCCGCAAAAATATCCATCTAGGAACTCCTATACACGTCAAGGTCGCATCGAGAAATCTTCGCGAGGACCTTGAATAATGCCCATATCTCTCCCGACGTACCCCCTGAAATGGTGGCAAGCATGATTGGTCAACTTCTCGTACCACGGGCCATCACCTTCTCTGACAATGAGCTACCACCTGAGGGTCGTGAGCACAGGCGCTCATTAAACATAGTGGCTCACCACCAGAATTTCAAGATCTCACTTGTGCTCATTGATAATGGATCCAGTCTCAACGTTTGCCCTTTAAGGACTGTTGAACGGTTAGGGATAGAACCGTCTTCCTTCAGACCCAGTACCATGAGTGTCAGAGCCTTCGATAATTCCCGAAGGCAAGTAGAGGCGAAAATTGATCTAGAATTACAAATTGGGCCAGACATGACCCTCGTCACATTCCAAGTCATCGATATCCCTGCCTCATTTAACCTTCTCTTGGGGCGGCCATGACTTCATACTGTTGGAGCCATCCCATCTACCCTCCACCAAAGGGTTAAATTCCCTTCGGGAAATCGAATCATTTCAGTACTGGCTGAGCTACAAACCATCCTTCCGGTGACGGTCAGTATCCCAGAAACTGACATCCCAGTGATTGACGTTCAACATACAGAATGCAACATTCCATATCACAGTTTTAAATTCGAAAATGTGAACGCGATCGCCAACCCTCGCCCTCTAGCTGCTGAATACGTCATTCCCCCCGCTGAGCGATTGATCCTAAATTACCGTACTAAGTTCCATGAAAAAGGCATGGTAGTGAAACCAGCACCTGCCAATGTACAGAGACAGGGACTGGGATATCAGCCGACACCGGAAGATCAGGCTGAAAGGCCAAAAAGGGGTCAACTGTTTAAATGCACACCCATTAAGTTTGTCAAAGCTGGGACAGTTTATGAGGGCAAAATGGTATCTCTTGAGGACCAATTCCAAGCACTTAGACTCGCAAAACAGGCTAGCCATGAGTGCATCTGGCCACCAATAAGGTGAGATCGGATCCTCAGGACATCAAAGGAACACACAAGGCCAGGGGTAGAACCCTCAGATCCACCACATGAGACTAGGGGCACGGAAACAAGTCCGCCCGCAAGTGACCCAAAACTGGGAATATCCCTTGCAGGAAATGTAGGCCAGAACAAGGAGACACCCATTCACAGTCAGGGAAACACAGGGCAGAAGCAGCCCATCCATTGGATTGACAAAGGTAAGTGGCTTGCTCTAGATTGGACGGATATCCGAATCCCGTCCCACGAATCCGAGGAACAAGAGGAATTTCAACTCCTAGGCACAGAGGTCGAATCAGATTCTGACTCTGATCCCAGCCCAGCAGAGATCATGGTCATCGAGACAGGTGACCCACAGGAACAGACAGGGCAGATCAACAAGATCGAAAGGGGAAAAGAGCCTGGATGGTCAGCCATCCCCCTAACAATCGAATCAGCCAGCGAACCATTCGCTAGCACCGGCCTTAAAAAAAATGCCAATGTAAATAGCAATTGGTATCCCGAACCAGGACAAGACCAATCATGGTTTGCGACACCGTCCTGTTCAGGATATCTTGGCGACACAAAAAAATCAAAAAATCTTTCAAACACAAAAACATCATATATTTTCAAAAATACAAAAACATCGCATATTCCTCAAAATCACAAAACATCAAAAAATCTTTCAAATACAAAAACATCATATATTCCTCAAAATCACAAAACATCAAAAAACTTCCAAAATACAAAAACAATAGAAAATTTTTCTAAAATCACTGTGCCAAACACTTCTCATGACAAGCACGAGTTTGAAGTCGACTCATATGATTTCGATCTAGAATTGGACTTCGAACTCATGGGATTGGATGAAGCCCCGGATGTGGGAAATGATGATACCGCTCTTGAATTCGAGGATTCCCTCGAAAGATTCGAAACAAAGGCCAATGTTGTGGCAGACGACTTCGAAATTGTGAACTTAGGGTCGGTGGAATCACCCAGGGAAGTGCGTATTTGGAAATCGCTTCCCCCAGAATACAAACAGAGGATGATGGAGTTTCTGAAACCGAGGTTGTCCAACTTTACCTTCTCTTATGAGGACATGCTAGGGCTCGATGGAGACTTGGTGGTGCATCATCTGCCAACAAAGTCGGACATGAAGCCAGTCAAGAAAAAACTGTAACATCCCGGATTTTTGCCAACCTGGGATTAGACGTCCTAGGGCAATGGGTTGATCCTAAGACCTTATCAACTTGTCAAAACTCAATCCCACAGTCTAAAATTGCTCTTTAAACCATTTTCTTCACAAATCCCACCCTTCACTACCTTATGCTTTCAATTTTTCAAAGCACTTTCGCCCTAGACACTAACTTAAACTAGCTAAGTAGTAAAACTTGGATCACTTTATATACAAACTACAAAGGCCTAAGTACCATCTCAACCAGAAAACAATTAGGATTAAATCCTTTAGAAATTTAACAAAGTTAACTAAGTGTAAAACTCGATTAGCCATGAAATCCGTTGGGATCGCTTTAAATACGATCTGCAAGACCCAAAACTTGCAAAATCAGTGACTCTAGGTTACCCTAAAGTTTAGAGCCAAACTCATTTCCCGGCTGCTCTCGGGAATGAAATGAAACTTCGTATTAGGTCTAGGCCGCACCTCGGAAGTCCGATTAACACGAAGTTAAGGAACTAGGACCGCCTCACTGGGCTTGACAATCATCTCGAAAATCAGGTCCAGCCGATGTCCCACGGCCATTCGTTTGGATCCGGAGCGAGGGAGTGTGAAAAACACTATTCCCTTTACAAAATAAATATTTGGAATAGTGATCTGGCACCATTCGCTTGCGCATCAGTATTAAGTAAACAGACCGTCAGAATCAGACCAAATTACACCCTCGGATTAGGAAAAATTTCAGGAACATTTACATGTACTTGGAATTTCGGATCGTGGCTCACTGACCGTTGACCTAAAACTGGTCCGCCACGCGTGATCTGGAAATCCCACTGAAATGAAAACTTAATAGAACGTAGATCCGATGTCTGTGAGCTTAAGTCCGACCTTTGGCTCAAGGAGGCCCGGCAGAAGTCCTCCGTTGAGCTAAAACCAGCCCACTTTGGCTATAACCCAAGTATACCTTGACCTGGAGTCTATTTCGGTGAAGTTTTAGGCTATATAAGGACCTTAAACCCTCTCCCATTTCAGCCATACGAATTTGGATTTGAGAGAGAGAAAAGAGAGAGAAAGTGTGGGAGATGTGGGAGAATCTCCCTGCCGTCCTTCCCTGCTGCTATCCATGCTCCACCGCATCGTTCTCATCGCTTTCCCGGCGATTCCAACCCCGTTTCTAGGTAAGAAACCCTAACCCTAATCTGTTTTAGGGTTGTATAGGTTGTAGGTTATGAGATAGCTAACCTATTTCGTTCTCTAGGTTGCCAAACTCCCGTATACGGAAGCTTAGCGAACCTATCAACTCCGTTACGATTCTACGACAAAAGGTGCGGACTTTAGGTGTATAGGTTAGGGTTTTCAACGCTTTCAATGTCAGATAGTGATAGATTCATGATCTGCATGCAATTGCACATGTACAAAGTGCTTTCCGTTTCCTGTTTCGATTAACGTTGTAGAATATGGAATTTCACATACTCTAGGTATACGTAGAAATACCGTATACGTATTTTTTTGGAGAAATGTTTGACATGTTTATTTAATGTATGATTATACTATATATGGATAAAATACTAGTTTGGCGAAAGGAATCGCCGTAATACATGTTCACTTGTAAATGCTACGTATGTTGAAATTGTGTATTCTATAAATACTGTATACGTATAAATTTTGGAGATGTATTTATCATGATTATTTGCTGTAATAATATGTTATACATGGATAAGATACTCGCTTGGCTAAGGGATAGCCCTAATACATGTTTTGCTAACATGCACCATGTATGTTGTAATAGTGTATTCTAAGTGTTTGTGAAAATGACTGAATGAGTATGGAATTCTCATTCGTGCTCGTCATGACTAATTGTCATGGATTCATGATTGTTGTATTGGCGATACCCCCTTTGACGAAAGGATTTGCCCTAAGTCACGCCACGGCCAATATACACTATATATGTTAAAATGTGTGGCCCAAGTGTTTGTGGAAATGACTGAATGAATATGGAACTTGGATTCCTGCTTGCCATGACTATCCGTCGTGGGTGTACGCGTGTTATGATTGGGGCAACTCCCTAGTGAAAGTATTTGGCCTAATGCCTATGTGATCGACATATGTCGTGTACGTTGATGTACGTTTGTTTAAGTGTTTCTTGAAATGTCTGAATGAGTAGTAGTTAGCAAATTGTAAAGTATAAGGGTGTTGAGATATGATTCTCAACCTCTTTTAACTATGTGTATGATCTCCTTTGATAGTTGTGTGATTAGGAATTGAACATGTACAAACTCATGCTTGTGTTGTGATTCATAACATGCTCAACTGCTTTATGATTTTAACTATGTAATGCATATGTTTAAATTTATATTTACGTTGTATGATCTGTCATGGGTGATGGGGAAGCGGAGCAACGAGTGCGTGCAACAGCCCTAGCAGCCCTAAACGGATAATACCAGACCTTGACTGTATGAGTTGAATCTTGATCCATTACTACTTTATCTATCTGCAATTGATTGTGTTTGGGGCTTTGATTATGGCCCAGGCAATCGGTAACGGGATTGAACTCGTGGTTGAGATTCATTTGCCACGTGGGATGTGTTCGACGAACTCGAGTCGTGCGTTGCCTGTCGGCAGTGACTAGGCCACATGAAGTTGTTTGTGCACTTCATGTCATGCAGCTCAACAGGCGATCGTGCTAGTCAAGCTCGTCAAGTAACCCGATCTGTCTTATGCATGTTCACCCTGTTTGGACGCTACTGCTTGAACCTAGGGTACCAAACTTACCAGTGAAACCCCCTTTTAACCATGGTACCTCGATCCGCTAAGACGCATGAGCCGGGCATGGTGGTATGGGACACGTGGTCGAGCTGTCGGCCTACGCTGGGGCCATGTGCCTCCCCGTAGTGACCATTGCGCAACCAACTCGTGAGCCGAATATAATGGTATGGGACACTGTATTCGAGCTGTCGATACTTACGGCGAGAGCCGAGTACGGTGAGACCTGTGCTCGTGCTGACGGGCGACGAGTCCTCCGTAGTATCTTCGAGTATACTCCAAGTGTCTGTGATTGGCGACGAGTCTTTCACAGCAACTAGAGTATGAGTGGAGCCGAGTACGGTGAGACCTGTACTCGAGATGACGGTCAGCAATTGAGCCGCATACGGTGAGATCATATCCGTGCTGACGGGTGACGAGCCCTTTGTGATGCCTTCGCTAAGCCTCTCAAACCATAATGTCGTATGAGATTAACTAGGATTGACGACCCTAGAATGGATCATGTTTGGAAATGATACAAGGGAGGTACCTTAGTTTCCCAATACTGTTGTTTGAAATGGACTAATAAAAAACTTGGTAATCATGAGCATCATCGCACCGCATGTGCTTTGTAGATGTGGCGCACTGAGGGAGTAAGCATTCGCGAACGTAAGATGATGTCGCTTGAGGGTGGTTTGGCAAGGGCATACAGCATCATGTCATTTCATTTTCGCACTTAACAAGAGTAGTTAGAAATGTTTGATTTGTACTGCTTTATCATTACTGCTTGATTTGAATTGATAACATGTTAACCTATGCTTTACTGTTCCACTGAGTTGATCACTCACTCCCACGTTACGAGACGGTGTTGTACACACCAACCAGATTTGTTGAGTTTCAGGTGGTGGCGATGCTTGTGAAGCAGAGCCGGACTACTTCTATGATGATAGGGGGAATTCTCCTATCTGTATCTCTCTGGCAGGTCAATGAAGACCTGATATTGTATTGACGGGCTATGGTACATGGGATAGGAGGCATTACACTTCCTCACATTTGGTACATTTTAGAACTGCACTTGTATTTATTTAACCTGGTAATGTTATCACACTCTGGAGACTCATCGTAAGTTATATATTTTATCTATCTATCACAGTCTTCCGCTTGCAATTAACTGTCTCTGGAGTATGATATGCTGTTTTAGCTTAATCTCACTCATGTTCAATGCACAAATACAGTCAACATTCAATCATCATTCATTTTGTTGCATAAGTGATGTTCTGGAACTCGGGAGTTGAGTTTATGTTCGACCCCCGAATTTCAGGGCGTTACAAGATGGTATCAGAGCATGATTTTGATTAAACCGGACCTGGGTTATGGTCACACTACGCACTCTGACGCACTCTGACTTAGGAGGGAGCGACGGGATGTAAGAACAGTTATAGGTATCCCGATTTCGCCAATTGGCGAAGTTCATTGAAAACGAACGCCGAAATCGAGTATATATTCAACCATGGTCGCACGGGTCGACCTTAAAACATTTCTAGGTTGTCTAGTGAAGGGTCTAGATCATAATCCACCTCATCCCAATCATTGAGAATTAGTAAAATGTGCGATAAACGTGATGAGGATAACTACTTCGAAACCTTGGAGCTTCTCTGGACTCCTCCTAGAGACTTCTCGAATCTACAAGAGGAGAAAGCAGAAAATAGAAATAAATTCTAATAAATTCGAAACGGATTAATGAATGACAAAAAAAAATGAATGAGTTCACAACCCTTTAAATAGGGGTACCAAGTAATGAGAATGAAATCAGAAACAAACTACAACTAAAACTCCTAGAATTCGCGGCTTACTATAGGGTCGTGATGTCTACTAAGTGCGCTAGGCTTTCAGCCAAAAATAGTAAGTGTCCTATTTGACTTCACCAAACCATTCTCCTAATTTTTTTAAGCTCTTTACACGATGAGCGCAACTCCTAAAGCCCAACCGATGAAGAGTAATTAAACTAAAACTACCATTTTTTGCAAAACAAAATTGAAACGGGGAAATGACCGTCAATCGGAGGGTTTTCTCGCAATTCCGGGCTGCGCAACCTAAAAGGGTTGGTTGGCTTCATTAGCTCGTTCTACCCCAAATTCATATATTTTACGTCAGATAACTCATTCCGGATTGCAAGATATGTCCAATTTGTCCCGAACTACCCGAAATGGAGCGAATCGGAGTCGGGGGCCTCTGCACTTAAAACCGATGGGACCCAGGGTCGAACCAGGGTGCACTTAGCACCTTGGGACCACAGAGAACAGGTCCCCACTGCGGCGGCACGGTTCTGGCCAAGTCCGGCCGCGGCGGCGCCGCGGCTCGGGCGGCGGACCGCGGTCCGATGGACTTTCTGAGGTGGGTCCAAGGCTGAGGTTGGTCGGCCTGACCTCCCCTACCCCTTGGTGGGTGCGGTTTGGCCTGAGGTTTGGGATTTTTAGGTCTAGAACCCCCCTCTCTCTCACATCTTTCCTTCCAAACGCCCTCCCCTTCTGTTTTCGATTTTTCCCTCAAATCTCTCCTCCAATCTTTCAATCCACCATATTCGGTCATGATTCACGCACTTCCATTGATCACAGCAGCCCCAGCCACCTACTCTACCCCTTCCTTTCACGTGTGAGCACTTACATGTCTCATTTGGAGCTCAAATTCGGGTAAGCTCTCAACCCATCCCATCTATTCATTCTCCTCTTTCAACCCCTGTCGGTTGGGGCCTTTATAATCTTTGTTGTGGCTCAAACTCAAGGAGGGACAAACCTTCATCCCTTACTCTCTCTCTCCCCTTCACTTTTCATTGAATTTCCATGACCCTATTCGATTTGGTTACGGCCACTTTTGCGCTTTCCAACACAAGGCTCATTTTCCAAAGCCTATACCATTAATTTTAATCCCCTCCCACCCTCCTACCAAACAAGCCACTCCCAATCCTGAGGTAGGATTAGTAATACAATCCCGTTTAGTACGGCTTAAGACCACTGGCCAAATAGTGTTGAAGTGATAAAGTCCCTTGATATACATTAACCTACCGCACTCTGATAGCTTAAGCTTTCTGAGTAAATGGTTGTTTGACAAATATGACCCTTAGAGTTTTGGACCCAGAGCAGTGCTCCTAGATTTCGACAGACTTGACCGTAGAGGAAATCCAACAAATTAATAATGTGAACCTTAGGATCCTCTTAGCTGGTATGAGCATATGTGAAATGCTCGGGCGTAGTTAAATTCAACTATAGGCAACTCAGTTCCAATTAGACAACTTTGACCCTAAGTGACAAAACCCTTCCTTGTATTAGGAATGAAGTGAAATCATCTAGCGTAGAGGCATAGACTTTGAATCACAACTAGTGCATTACCGCTACGCATACGTTGAGCCTGAGCTGCTGACTAGACTAAGAAATATAAACGACTAACAATACTAAGATAATTGAGTGATGGACGTAGTTAGTTGGCTTGAATAGGTTGGAACGAGACCCCGTTCCTTTGTTGAATCCTCTCGATACCCATAGGTATTAATGTCATAATACACATCGTCGATGAAGGGCAGACCAATGTATTTCCCATTTCATGTCAAGGATAGGTTATAAATTACACCTTGTTCCGACTTACGGATCAGGACATAGCTCTTGAGCCTTGAGGGTGAAAATAAAGTTTTAAGGGGAGTAGAACATTATGAGCCCAAGCTAGTTAGGTCACCTAATACACCTCTTTGATCTGGGTGGCGCAGCGGAAACGTGGTGGACCCTACCCCACTGGCCCAGGATCGAATCGGTGCTCAATGAATACGAACATTATAGAAGCCCTAGCAAGTTCTACTATGAGAACCCATTTTAGGATGATTTAGTAAGATTTGATTCACCCTTTCCTTGGACATAGATAATATCGAGGACTCTTTTAGACTAAGACCTAAAGGGCAACCTTAGAATAAACAATTTAAGCCTTTCAATGATGGACATTCCCTACTCTTAGAGAGTGATCGGACTACGGAGTTATTGAAATATACAACTGCGAAACATTCGCGGCTTGACCCAATTCTCAATCCTGGGTGACTACCAGCGGACTCCCTGCTTGACCGAGCAGAAGACCAGGATCTACCAGGACTGGGAAGGGATACGATGAGCCTTCTACCCGGGTCAGGTAGATGATCGATGTATCGGGATCGAGCCCGCTATTATCGTCTCTCCGTGTTGGTCAAACAATGAAAACAACTATCTTACTCTACATTGTGGGAATTATCGTCAAGCCTCCAAATAGGTAAAGAAATAAATGGTAGCAAACCATCAGGGTATGAGAAATGGATAGAGAAATAAGTTTTAAGGGGGGTAGACTAAAATGAATCAGCTGGTATATACCCTACCACGCGTAGAAACTTGGAAATCAATCAGTCTTAAGCAAGTGAAATAATAGAAATCTTTCCTTATTACCCTTAGCCAATTTTGGGGACGAAATTTTGTTTTAAGGGGGGTAGATTGTAACATCCCGAATTTTTGCCAACCTGGGATTAGACGTCCTAGGCAATGGGTTGATCCTAAGACCTTATCAACTTGTCAAAACTCAATCCCACAGTCTAATCTATAAAATTGCTCTTTAAACCATTTTCTTCACAAATCCCACCCTTCACTACCTTATGCTTTCAATTTTTCAAAGCACTTTCGCCCTAGACACTAACTTAAAACTAGCTAAGTAGTAAAACTTGGATCACTTTATATACAAACTACAAAGGCCTAAGTACCATCTCAACCAGAAAACAATTAGGATTAAATCCTTT
Source organism: Magnolia officinalis (assembly GCA_021015155.1). Classification (NCBI taxonomy): domain Eukaryota; kingdom Viridiplantae; phylum Streptophyta; class Magnoliopsida; order Magnoliales; family Magnoliaceae; genus Magnolia; species Magnolia officinalis. The sequence continues at coordinate 37,428,018 of JAJHSJ010000009.1, forward strand.
AGAAATTTAACAAAGTTAACTAAGTGTAAAACTCGATTTAGCCATTAAATCCGGTGGGATCGCTTTAAATACGATCTGCAAGACCCAAAACTTGCAAAATCAGTGACTCTAGGTACCCTAAAGTTAGAGCCAAACTCATTTCCGGCTGCTCTCGGGAATGAAATGAAACTTCGTTAGGTCTAGGCCGCACCTCGGAAGTCCGATTAACACGAAGTTAAGGAACTAGGACCGCCTCACTGGGCTTGACAATCATCTCGAAAATCAGGTCCAGCCGATGTCCCACGGCCATTCGTTTGGATCCGGAGCGATGGGGGAGTGTGAAAAACACTATTCCCTTTACAAAATAATATTTGGAATAGTGATCTGACACCATTCGCTTGCGCATCAGTATTAAGCAACCAGACCGTCAGAATCAGACCAAATTACACCCTCGGATTAGGAAAAATTTCAGGAACATTTACATGTACTTGGAATTTCGGATCGTGGCCCACTGACCGTTGACCTGAAACTGGTCCGCCAAGCGTGATCTGGAAATCCCACTGAAATGAAAACTTACTAGAACGTAGATCCGATGTCTGTGAGCTTAAGTCCGACCCTTGGCTCAAGGAGGGCCCGACAGAAGTCCTCCGTTGAGCTAAAACCAGCCCATTTGGCTATAACCCAAGTATACCTTGACCTGGAGTCTATTTCGGTGAAGCTTTAGGCTATATAGGACCTTAAACCCTCTCCCATTTCAGCCATACGAATTTGGATTGAGAGAGAGAAAAGAGAGAGAAAAGTGTGGGAGATGTGGGAGAATCTCCCTGCCGTCCTTCCCTGCTGCTATCCATGCTCCACCGCATCGTTCTCATCGCTTTCCCGGCGATTCCAGCCCTGTTTCTAGGTAAGAAACCCTAACCCTAATCTGTTTTAGGGCTTTATAGGTTGTAGGTTATGAGATAGCTAACCTATTTCGTTCTCTAGGTTGCCAAACTCCCGTATACGGAAGCTTAGCGAACCTATCAACTCCTCCGTTACGATTCTACGACAAAAGGTGCGGACTTTAGGTGTATAGGTTAGGGTTTTCAACGCTTTCAATGTCAGATAATGATAGATTCATGATCTGCATGCAATTGCACATGTACAAAGTGCTTTCCGTTTCCTGTTTCGATTAACGCTATAGAATATGGAATTTCACATACTCTAGGTATACGTAGAAATACCGTATACGTATTTTTTTTGGAGAAATGTTTGACATGTTTATTTAATGTATGATTATAGTATATATGGATAAAATACTAGTTTGGCGAAAGGAATCGCCGTAATACATGTTCACTTGTAAATGCTACGTATGTTGAAATTGTGTATTCTAGAAATACTGTATACGTATAAATTTTGGAGATGTATTTATCATGATTATTTGCTGAATATATTATACATGGTAAGATGACTCACTTGGCTAAGGGATAGCCCTAATACATGTTTTGCTAACATGCACCATGTATGTTGTAATAGTGTATTCTAAGTGTTTGTGAAATGACTGAATGAGTATGGAATTCTCATTCGTGCTCGCCATGACTAATTGTCATGGATTCATGATTGTTGTATTGGCGATACCCCCTTTGACGAAAGGATTTGCCCTAAGTCACGCCACGGCCAATATACACTTTATATGCTAAAATGTGTGGCCCAAGTGTTTGTGGAAATGACTAAATGAATATGGAACTTGGATTCTGTAAGTGTTATGGTCTCATGCTCCTTTGGTTGTTAAATTTTGCGTGCCAAAAACATCTATCGGTGTTCTGTACTTGTATGATCATTTATTGGAATTCAAGACACCTCAAAAAGCTACATGTTGAAGCCTCAAAAAAGCTACATGTTGAAGCCTCAAAAAAGCTACATGTTGAAGCCTCAAAATACTACATGATGAAGCCTCAAGAAGCTACAACGTTGAAGTTCAAATCTGAAGAAACAACGTATGAAGTAGTTCTATGTTGATCAAGATCTCAAGCCTGACAAGCCTGATATAATTCAATTTATCTACATTCCTTGAAAGGTTGAAGTTCAATGTCCATACGACATAGTTCAGGTTTGAATGACCTTAGGTTGACCCTTTAAGTAGGTCACTTTGGATACATTATTCAAATATTTAAAATACACAAGGTTGGTCTATTCTACGACCAGTCCTAGCTCTTGTTCGACCAGTCCTAACATTGGTTCGACTAGTCCAAGAAATTCCACGACCAGTCCTAAGAAGTTGAAGATTTTTCGGAATTTTGGTACGCCCACGACCAGTCCTGGAGGTCCTTCGACGGTCGTAGGTGTGGCTTCGACTCGTCCACGACCAGTCGTGGAGCTACGACTTAAAGTCCAGCAACGAAATCACTGGTCCTACGACCAGTCGTAGATATCTACGACCAGTCGTAGGTGACCCACGACCAGTCGTAGGGTACTCACGACCAGTCGTAGAACGGCTTTCAAAGATCGCGCTTATTTTTTCAAAAATCTGTTAGAGCTACGACCAGTCGTAGGTTTCTAAGACCAGTCGTAGGAGCAATTTCTGCTTCTATAAATTGAACACGAAATTCAGAGTTTTTATAACTTCCACTCTCATTCAATTCAAGAATTTTCAAGTGATCACTCTGAGATAAGTTTGCGTTTATTTTAAGCTAGATTGTGCTTATTTAATATTCCTTTTTGCTAGCTTATTTAATTTGATTTTGTTTCTATATTCCAATCATATTTGAAAAGAGGAATTATCTTATTCCTTCTTCTTGGAATCAAAATCAAATTTAGCTACGCCCAACGAGTTAAATCTAAATCAATTAGAAACTTAGAACCTTATGAATGTGAGTATTGGAAATTGAACTTTGACATTCAAATCATCTACTCCGATTGGTTCTACCTACGGGCTGCTACGAAAAAGGAGAAATCCAAGTATTTACAATTCTGTAAAATTCATTTGCTTTTGGTTTTGTTTGAGGTTGAGCCAGAAAAATCTCATTGTATTGGTTGTCTGAGGAAAACCAGAAAACTCAGAAAAGAGGGGTTTTTGGATTGTGTAAGCCCAAGTGAAAAAGACACAATTGTAAAGGTTTTTGGTGAACCTGTGAAAACCTATTTGTTAGTGAACGCTAATATCCCCTGTGTGAGGATATTAGGAGTGGAGTAGCTTTTTGTGTGGCTGTTGGAAAATAGTTGTGTACACACAAGCGAACCACTATAACTCTTTGACTTGTGGTTTGATACTTGCTTAATTTTCATATCTTTTATCATTTGATCTTGTGGAATGTACAAGGGGATGTGAATGTTGTAATTATTTACATTTCAAGCAAGTGTGAGGATTGTTGTAATAATTTAGATCTTACTTCTCTTCTTCATTTAAATTTCAATTCCTTGCTATTTCATTTACTTATATTAATATTGAGTTCTTGATCCAAAAGAGGTTCTAGAAATAAGGTGTCCCTACCATAAGCCCTTGTTCATTATGGTGTAAGGTTGTCCTTAGACTGAATTTGAATCAATCTCTCGATATCTATTTATCAAGGTGATTTAAATTTAGCTTTGTGAATTGATTCAAGTTGTAAGGTTGTTGGTTTATTTTATTTCCGCTGAATTTTATTTTATTTGGCATAGTCCTATTCACCCCCCCCCCCCCCCTCTGGACATATAGCTTGCCTTTTCAAGTGGTATCAGAGCCTAATAGCTCATTTTATTGCTTTTTATTTGGATTTATTTCCTGAGCTAACGATCTAAGCTATATAAAAAGAAGGGTATGTTGGCTACTTGGGATGAATCGTCTGATTCTGAAGCCTCTTCTGAGTCAGAAAATTCAGAAAACCAAGTCGGGCAATGAACTTAAGGCCCTTATGACTCTAGCCAAGTTACTTTTTCGATCACGATGATTCAACAAGTGAAGAAAATTTGGATAGTGATCATGAATATGATGAAGATCTTCAAGATGCTTACAATGCCTTATAAAGGAAAGTTGTAAAATTGCTGTCAAATTAAACTTCAAAAAGAAAAGTTTT
>JAJHSJ010000009.1:37432127-37493511 GCA_021015155.1 Magnolia officinalis
TGCAGATGGACTCTATAACTTCATTAAAGTATTGTCTTTCACCATCAGAAGCTTCCATGGTAGATTGAAATGGAAGGACCCTCAGAATAGGTAAAACCAGAACCAAAAATCACAACATTTGCAACATTTGAAATTTTCTACCAACTAAATGACATCTCTCTTAACATTATGGTTATGGGGGTTTAATTCAAGTCCTAACATCATCATTTAGTGTGAGTCGCATTGTTCTTATATCGATTTATTTAATTTTTGATTCCTTCTATTGTATTGATTTATTGCTTTAATCTGGTTTATGCCTTGAGATTTGTTTCAAATTAGCTTGATACATTCAAATTCAGATTTTTGTGGCTTGAAATTAGTTCTAAATGTTAGCTTGCTACATTCTTCAAATATAGATTTCTTATATTGTTCCTGAAGTATGAATAATGTGTTATTATCTCTGCTTTATATTGTAGTGATACTATGTCCACTCAGTGTGACAGATGGTTGGATGTCTGAATTCACAACTTTTGTCCAACTTTGAAGGTTCTTAGGTATGTTGGCGATAAGGGACTCTGTTACGATATAAGGAGGACAATATATGAGCATGTAAAGCAACAATTGCCATCATCTGATGTAAGTCTGGAACCTTATGTGTCTGTCTTTTCATTGTCAAAATGTGCTCTTATTTGTCACTAAACCAACATCGATGTGAATAGGACTGTAGTTCTTCATGTCGGTAACACTTCAGTTGATCTTTTTTCCCCATTGCTGAGCTTAGAATCTTAATTGTATACCACTGGTAGTATATTTTAGAATCTATACAAAGCTTTTTCTACATTTGATAATAGAGAGGAAATAGCCAAATGCTTTTTTTTTTTTTTTTCGATCTTCTATTTGATATTCATAATGAAGAAGTGGTCCTCAAATTGCAGTTACATTCATCTCCAACTTGAAAAAATTCAATTCGCACCCAAGTTAATAAGCATAATGAAGTACTAGCAATTTGCCATTTCCATTTTACTGAATCTATAGTTATTTGAATATAGTTCAATAGTGCATCAAAGACATCTCAAATCTTTTACTCTCTAGCTTTTCATTGAAGCCCCTCCCGGTGTCCTTGCTAGTAAAATATGCTTTACCATTTGACGTGTTGTTGACAACTTATGACATAGCATTGTTGGATCAAGATTTTCTTTGTCAAATTCCGCGGCACTATGCAGTAATTGATGAAGCTCAACGGCTTAATAATCCTTCCAGTGAGTGTACTCAAATTAGTTAATTGTTTTATACGTTTGATGCATTCATGGACTTAAAATAATTAGCTCACGTAATTTTTGTGGCAGTTAATTTGCTATTGATTCTTTGCAGGTTTTATACAATGTACTTGAGCAACGTTTTCTCATGCTGAGACAGTTATTGATGACAGGAACTCCTATCCAAAATAACCTTTCTAAGCTTTGGGCTTTGATGCATTTTTGCATGCCGTCAATCATTGGGATATTAGAACAGTTTATTTCCACATTCAAGGAAGCTGGAATTTCTTCAGTAGGTACCATTATTACCCTGCACTGATCATGGCTCTGTTCTAGCATTGACAGTTATGGATGCCTTCTTTCATGCGTGTTTGATGCACTGTTGGATTGAATTACACTTAGTGGCCTACCATAGTGATAATACTTTCTTCTATGTGTGTTTTAATGCACTCTTCAATTGAATTACAATTAGTTGCCTGCCATTGTGATAATAACTAATTCCTTGCTTCCTGCATTAGCATTCATAGCAAAGGTTTCAACTCCAAATTGCAACTAAGCTTTCTGGTTGGACATGAAATGAAAGCAACCACAATTTGGGGCTACTTCATCCTTATGAATGCTAGGAAACATCTCTAACTTTTTTGTCATTTCCATTTGATCAAATGATACTAGTTGGACATGAAATGAAAGCAACCACAATTTGGGGCTACTTCATCCTTATGAATGCTAAGAAACATCTCTAACTTTTTTGTCATTTCCATTTGATCAAATGATACGGTTGCAATTTAGTTTTTTGGTGTATCCAAAAGCAGCCTAGCATTTTGATTAACTAGGCTCCAAATTCCACTTTCCATTGGGAGACCCATTAGATCCATGTTAGAACTCTATAAGGTGGGCCTTATTGATCAAATGACCATTGAATGAATGAATGAATGATTATGCAGGTAGTAATTGAATGAATGCATGATTATAATTTTCTTAATGTAGGCAATAGCTACGAGTATTGACCATAGCTGTTATTAAATTCGGCATATTGCTACGGATCCAACACTACTTTTAGCTACCAATAATATCCATAGCTGTAGGTGCTTTTGGCTAAAGAAATATTTGCTACGGATTATATCCGTAGCTATTTTAAGCTATGGCTACGGATTAAATTCGTAGCCATAGGTTTTAAACCTATTGGCTCGACACCTACGACGACAGTCGTGCTACGGATTTAATCCGTAGCCATAGGTCTATGGCTATGGATTAAATCCATAGCCTTTGCCCATTTTTTCTGGTAGTGATAACTTTGAAGATACTTTTGAAGGCCACAACGATAATCCAATTGCAATAATAACCCCATGCTTAAGTGTCAATATATAATAGCTCCATCACGGTAATGATTCTGGCTCCTGTGTGACCTACTAAGCGTAGCTTAACCTGATCTGATTCTCCCTAAAGATATTGACATGATGCCCCCAAATCTTTTCATTGATTAATAGATTCATCGTTTGATTCATCTTCTTTTAGATGTCCTCACCATCCATTCTTTACTGTTTGTCCTGTTGTGTTGTCAGTGAGGCAGAAACCATTCCGAAACATCTCCTATCCTTAACTGCAACTGATTTAACCTCCTTGTGTTGTTGATGTAATTTACTGATAATCCATTAGGTGTGAAGTAGACAACCACGTTGATCAAGAGAAAAGTCATTGTGGTATACCTATTTTTTGAAAAGAATGTTAGTTATTTTGATTAAATAAAAATTATACTTTGTTTTCAGAGATGAAGGGGAGGATGTTCCCATCGAGAGTCGCCATTTTACCGTTTATACAACGCCAAGAAGTGATAAATGTTCTGTGAATATTTTCTAAGTTATCATTGAAATCCTCAACAGAGTCGTCATTTTGTTTTGACCAGAAACTAAAAGCATTTGATTTGGGGGAATTTATTTAATAATAATAAAGAAATTTTGAGAGAACAGATATCATAGAGTATTTTATTCAGTCTGAGTTCTTTTACATCCTCATATTCCCTTAATTCTAAAACAGAGTACAATGAATCAATGCAACGAATGAAAGAGAAGGCGATCTAATGAAAATTTTAGCAGCATTTCGACGTTTTTTAATCATATCTCCAGGGGAGATGAGTTGTGCGGACTTAAAGCCCTTGATTTGGTCCACACTGAGTTGTGAGGGTCTTCCATCATGCTATACTCTTCTATTTCTTCTGCAAGCTCCTTGAGGCTCTCCAACTTCTATCTTCTCTCACTTCTCCTTGCTTCTCTCTCTCATTGCCCTCTCCAAATGGAGATAGGAGAGATGTATTTATGGACATCCAACAGGTGTGGAGGCCATCAGTCTAAAGGTAGAAGTGCACAGGCTTAGACAAGGAATGTGGAGTGCATAAGGCTCATTTTAGGACAAGAGCCAAGCATCAGGACAAGTCTCCACCAGAAGTGGTACAGAGGCTAGGCATTAGGACAGTCTCCCATGCAAAGTGGCGCACAGGCCAAGCATTAGGACAATCATCCATGCAAAGTGGCACGTAAGTCAGGCATTGGGACAGTCTCCCATGAGAAGTGGCGCATGAACTAACCTTCGGGACAGAAGCCCATGGAGAGTGGCACAACTCATTTGCTTAGAACAAAAGAGCAACAAGCTCCTTGAGAAGTGGTGCACAGGCCACGCATCAGGACATACCTCCATGTGAAGTGGCACACAAGTCCTGGGATTAGGACAAAGTCCCTTATAAAGTGGCGCCTAAGGCCTGTGATTAAGACAAATGCCCATTCAAGGTGGCATGCAACTCTTTCCCATTCCTCCACAAAATGTGGTGCAAAAGACTTGTGTTATGACAAAGTCCCATGAGGAGGGGCATGCAACTCCTTCCCATTCCTCCACAAAATGTGGCGCAAAAGACTTGCATTAGGATAAAGTCCCATGAGGAGGGGCGCGCAACTTCTTCTTTCTCTCTCCATCCCAGCGTAACTTTCTCTCTCTAGCGCAACTCTATCTCTCCCCCCCCACAAAAGGTGGCGCGCAACTCCACCTGGCCTCCACAAAAAGTGGCGCAGGAGTCCTATCCTCCAAAAAAAAGTGGCGCAACACCTCTCCTTGAGTTGCGCGGGAGCGCGCAACTCCCTAACGCAACTCATTCTCTCCCACACTCTCCTAACTTAAAAAAAAACTCTAAATGAGGAGTGAGGAGGGGGTATTTATAGGCCTCCCGGGTCCCTCACTCCTTAAATTGTGGTAATCACCACCACTACTTCTTCCTTCACACAACATCCAACCTCCTTCCTTAAATAATGGTGTCCACCAACCTCTCCCTTAAATAGCGGTGATCACCCACTTCTTCCTTAATACTAGGCAACATCCATTCCTCCTTTTCCTACCAAATGACGCCCATGCACCCCTCCATATCGGATGACGTCCATTTATTCCTTTATTCAAACTGACGCCTATGCACTCCTCTATATCAGATGACGCCCGTCCATTATTCTATACTAGATGACGTGCATCCATTCTTCTACATCAGATGACGTCCATCCATTCTTCTACAACAGAATGTGTAGTGCACAATCTCTTCTATCATGGAGCAACACTTCACAAGGCTTCTATACTGTCCTGAGCGCACAACCTTGGGAGGGATCTGTTCAATGGAATTCCTCTGCTAATGCAATAGGCACGAAATGAGATTGGAATATTTTTTATGCCTCTACACTTGTAATTTTAACTTTCACTATGAAAAGGTTTTCCCAGGTTCATCTTAACAACCTTATACAATTCTTGTGATTTTTGTGGGCTATCACAATCAAACCCCTTAGTGACATTTTCAAGCTATCTCAGAAAAAACAAACAGAGTTTAGAAGGTATACTTATCTTCACCGTAGAAGACGTATTAGAAGCTTGTAGCCGAAGAACCACTTTCTTAAATGTAAATTGTTTCTTATTCAGTCAGATAGAAAGGGTCTAGGGTTCTATTGATTTTAATTAAGTTAAACCCAATAACTACTTGAATCAATTCTCTAAAATCTCAAAACAAGAGTATAGTTTACTCTCTTTAGAATCAAACTTGAAAGTTCTGAGATTAAGGGAATTAAAAGAAAAAGCTATAAATTAAATTATAAATACCATTCAATAACTTGCTAATAATTTGAGCTTCTCTCTCTCTTATAGAAGGATTTTGATAATTAACTTGTGTAATTCGAAATGAGAGAGAAACTCAATTTATAGGCAAAGAAGTCGAATCTTCGGCTAGCCAGAAATAGTCTTCGACTAGCCCGAGCAGATCGGATTCAGTTAACGGACTTCGGATCGTGCAAGATAACATTTATCTAAAATTCAATTAGCCCGAGGTCACCTTTGGCTGGCTGAACACCCCAGTTCGGCTAGCCAAATTTGACCTTCGGCTAGCTGAATTCAACCAAATTCTAAAGAATGAGGTTGCTGGAATTTGACCCGAAGATTCTCGGGCTAGCCGAACCAAAACTCGGGCTAGCCAAATTTGCAACAGAACTTAGTTTTGCTTTGGGCTTAAACTTGGGCTGGAGGAGAAAACTTGGGCTACCCGAACCAAAAGTTAGGCTAGCTGAATTCCAAGCAAAATAACTGTAAAAACCCAATTTTAAACATTTTTGAAAGCACCTAGTGCTAAGGTCTTTCTAGGGTTTTATACCACCTAAGATATATCAAATAATTGTACTTCTTTGACTAGAACGAAGTCTCGAGTTTCATCTTGACTTTGAGCTTAGTATTTTCTTGAACTCGCGCTTGATCTTCTCTTGATCTTGAGCTTGATATTTTCTTGATTCTCTTGATCTTGAGGTTGGTCTTCTCTTAATTGAGCTATTGTCAAGTTGTTTTGGCTATACGAAATTTGACAACTAAAGTGTGCTTAAACAATTTAGCGCTTCCAGTTTTTGTTACTGTCTGCATGAAGTATGAATGCAACTGCATACAATCATTTAACTTAATCACAATTACACAAGTCTGGACCCATAAAATCTTCACCGATTGAGGTCACTATGGTGGCTAACACAATCAGATCTAATTTCATGAATATCGATTTAGGATTGCGATTATAATCCGGTCTTAAATGGATTGTATGATACGCCCCATAAGGCGGTTGGTATTGACCGTTTGGAAAATTGAGAAATCTTAAAGAGAAGCATACGAGTAGGTTTTTCTTTATATATCCCATCAATCTATATCAACTCTTAAAGATGGGTTATGGGCACATAATTAAGCCGACTCAAGACTTTAAATAATTTAGCCATCATCAATGAGTGTTATAAGTCTAGTCTTTATCATTCATATGATAAATGGTTGGCATGGAATGATTTAAATAATCTGGCCATCATCAATGAGTGTTATAGATCTAATACATGATGAAAGTTCCATATTATATTTTTTCCCATCTAGTGAATGTTCTAGATTATACACTCATTTTAATCCAAACAGACGGCTTAAATCTAATAAACGGATCCCAAAATAGGCCCCAAAGAGAAGGCCTAATCAAAAGCCCAAGTGATAATGCAATCGGGCTCACAACCTGTCTATAATTGGGCACAAGCTCAAGGACCAGAGCCATTAACTATTATGACTGAAATGTCTTAGAGGCAAATGGTCTACACATAAGCTTTAAATGGGCTCTAACCCATTCAACAAGTCACGTAGACAGGGCCCACTTAAAATTAGAATTGGGAGCAGGCCCACAAGACAATGTTCATAACCCCAAGTGCAGGGTCGCAATGTAGTAATAACTCAGTAAGACCGACGTCGAATCCAAAGGGACTAAACTTGTACGTATTATGAAAATAACTAGAACTAGAAAAAGATCTAAATTGAAATCTACATAATTAAGAGTAATGGTGTCATGCCCCAAATCCGGGAACAAACAGCTTTCTTAATGCCTCGAATCCGGCACTAGACTTCCATACACCAAGTCTCGAGTTCGGCGCACCACAAGGAAGATTTTTTACTATTTTTTTTTATAATAATACCTGAGCATAAAGATCCATGATCATAATACCAAGCAACAATCTCCATTATAAATCTTGATGGTTATAAGTACAATGTTTATCCAAAATGAACAAAATGAAGGCATCGCTAAAATATAGCTTAGACAAAATGACAAAATGTATCCAAAAGCTAAGTCCTCCAAGGTAATCCTGCCCTGAAAAAAATGGAAAATAGGAAGCTTATGCAAAAAGCCTAGTGAGTACACTCATGTGTGCGTAGTGTACAAGCATACAGTAACAATCAAATATCAAAGTACACAAGCTGAAGCATAATGACCAAGTAATGCTACATAAAGCCAAGAGGGCATGATGCAATGCAAGAGATGATATGCAAAAGTATGCTGGGTGTATGGAGGCATGCAAATCCTTCTCTAAAAATCAACGTCACAATACATTTATCATCATTGGGAATCACTGGGGCCTAGTATCCAGAACAAGTTCGAAACTTGTTGAATAGAGGCCTCGCATACCCGCCATGTCAGTGGGGGGCCTATAGCCATGCCAATGCCCACCCGGCACGCCGGTAGCAGACCCATTTTGGGGCTGGTCAAACCCAACTACATTCGCTCCAACTCTCCGCTAGGTGTGGCCGAACATCTTCTCACCTGATCGCATCGACGAGAGTCAGGCCTACTATGGTCTTTAGTACTAGGTGACCCAAGGCATTCGTCCGGTCTCGATGATGAGGCTCGAGGGTACCACTCGAGGTTTAGGGAATTTCACACAGGGGTCTGGGACGTAATATAAGAAACCCAAATTTCTGGTGCCCACAAATAACTACCATGATACCGTTGTGGTGGTCCCATCAATATAACCACGATGTTGTTGTGGTGTTCAATCCTCATGAGGATGTTATGCAAAATGCAATGATAATCCATAAGCACACTATGCAGTATAATTGCACTCAAGCAATGTTATGCATGTAAGCCACATATGCATACGAGGCAACCCTAATACCAATTGGGCTCCTCTGCCAATCACATCCGATCTACAATCCACACTCATCGTGGAAAGGATATACATGTAATATCAGCACTGGCATAAACATAAATTATAATGTAGCATCAAGTGAGCTTCAGGGACTTCAACCCAGGGATCGTATCTGATATATTTACTTAGGGACTTCAACCCAGGGACTGTGCCCATGGTCTCTCTGACCAGATAACATCTGCACATACTCTATCATTGCACCCTGCACCAACATACTCCATCATGCATATGATCTCTGCATGATTAAACTATGCACATCATGCACTCGTCATCCATGATGCATGTACATGTATGCGTGCATGCTGATGCAATATGCACAAATATCATCAGATCAATAAAAAAAGATCACGGTGCTGTTACGACATAAAAAAGAGAAAGAGAGAGAAAGACAACAAAAATTGATTGTGCGCGGACAACTATTGAGCAGGCAACCATTGTGCTTAGAGAGGTATTGTACGCATATCATAGTTGTGCGTAAAGGATCATTGTGCGTAGAGGAACACTGTGCGCTAAAAGGAGTTAGTCCACACAATGAACTCCGCACAAAGAATTTTGTACAAGGAAGTTTGCACAATGAGTTCCACACATTAGAGTTCGCACAAGGGAGTCCGTACAAGGAGTTCCGCATAATGAAGTCCGCACAAAAGAGACCGCACTGAGGGTAGTCGGCACTTAAAGGATACCACGCAATGTCGACATAGCATGTTCACACGTGTGAAAGGGCTATAAATACCCACTGACCCCTCAAAAGGAGGTCATTAGCACCCAATCACAAAAGAGGAGAGGACTGCGAAAGAAGAGAGAGGTAGAGAACGCATTCATTATGCAGAATAAGTGTTGTGTGGATAACAATACTGTTAGTGCACAATAAGAGACAGTGCACAACAAGATGGAACGCACAATACTGTTGGCGCACAACACTACTAGTGCACAACACTGTCAGCGCATAGCATTGCCAGCGCACAACACTGCCAACGCACAACAAGCCCCGCACACAACAACGCTCAGCGCACAGCAGTGCTTAGCGCGTAAAGGATTCCAACGCACAATGTCCTCCAGTATAATGTTTTATATTACAATTCACAAACATTCTATTTTGGAATCAAAGGAGAAAAGGATGTAAAAGAACTTGAAATGAATAAATGATGTGATTATCTTCTTTATCTTCTTTTGTTCATAATTGAGTGAATAATAATCTCCCAAACCAAATATATTTATTTATTGTTCGAAATAAAATGGCAATTCTGCTAGGGAATTTCTCATATTCACTTAATATTAACTTAAGAACTGTACAGAAGATAGTCACAACTATTTGGCTCTTATTAGGCACCAAAATTGTGACTCTCAATGGGAACATCCTACCTTTCATCTCCAAAATAAAATATGACTTAATTTAAGTACTAATTTTTTTATTTTTTATTTTTTACCGTGTTGTAAATATAAAGGATTCAGGAGAAAGAATATTACAACCGACTAATCAATGGAAATCGTTCAGAGGAATACAATTTTCTACTTCACTACGACAGGGTTCGTCGTGGAGTATGCCGATAAACAAACTGGATGCTACAAAAAGGAATCAGTGTCAATCAAGCATATGGAATCACAGGCAGCTGTCACCATTGTAACTGCTTCGCCAATAGCATAGGGACAAAGGGATGATTGGATCGTCATCATTCGCAGAACGACGAGGACCCGGAACATCCTTACAGCAGGAACCAGTTCACCACTGGGAAGAGATAGGGGGCCGATAATGCGAAATATAGCTAGGAAGCATCCTGAACTTGCTCCGCTGACAATCCACCCCACGCAAGCAATGATTCCTTCGGCAGCACAAGATTTCCCTGCTTTACTTGTTAAGAGCTCCCGGTGGACAAGAGAGCAGAAAGGGAAGGCTTTACTAACGAGCCCACTGGGATCCACATCACCGATCTCTGTCTCCCCGATCGGCCGGGTACTCTAAAAATACACAAAGTTCGTATGAGTCTCCCCTTTCTGTAACTCCTATAATATCAATACACTCCCATTCAGCCTCAACTACTGCCTCGTCAGGGGATAGAGAGGCTGCCGTTCACATGGCCGTAATGAACCAAGGATCTTCCCCAACTACAGAAGATCGCATCACTGAGATGACGAAAGCGTAAAAAGCATTAATGGAGGAATGTAGGAGCCTCAGGGAAGGTTTGGGAACTCTGACACATAACGTGGCATGAATGGCGGTACCCCCAATGACCAATAACATAAATGAATGAGAACAACATCCTGAAGGGTCACAGCCACCACGGACTGGGTCACACGGGTCTGCCCCCATGACGAGAGCACTAACACAAGAAGAGGTACAACAGGTTGTCGAAGAAGCGGTTAGATCAGAAAAGGAACGTGAGAGTACAGGAAAATTTAGGTATCAGACATCATATCCAAAAGAAGTCGAGGATATCTCATTCCCAAATAATTTCAAGCATCCAAATTTTCAAAAGTTCAACAGAGACGGGTCGTCGGAGGAACATTTGATGCATTTTATTACCACCATGGGGAATTTTTCCACGATACCACAGTACTTCCTATGTCTGTTCGGATCATCCTTGATAAGTAAAGCGTTCCGATGGTATTCTAGTCTGGCCCCATGATCGATACGCACATGGGAGCAGATGCAGGATGCCTTTATGTCAAACTTCTTCTCTTTAGAATGCAATGTCAGCATTACAGAGTTGGCTTCAGTATGGCAGAGAGAAGGGGAACCAATAGAGAAGTTTATAAACAGATGGAAGACATTGAGAACCTCGTGCAGACAGCTATCGGAAGAAAAAGAATAGGTCAAGATGTGCCTAAATTCCATGGAAACAGGAATTACATTCAGTCTCACTAGCGCCGATTTTAAGACTTTCCGTGACTTGGCCACCAGAGCCCATGCCCTAGAGCTGATGATGTGAAAAATGCAAGCATTTCATTATGAAACGGCTAGAAAGGGACCCATTAGGTTAACTGCAAATACTGTGGACCACGAAAAAAGGAGTCAGGAAACAAGGGATTCAGGAGAAAAGAGAACAGAGCAGAAGGAAGAATCAAGCCATCCTAAAAGCAGGTTCACTAGAAAAAGATCCAGATCGCTCAATTCTCACGAAGGGTTTGCATTCGACAAAGAAGACGTTATCCCTATGATGAACCAGTTGTTGAAAGCCGGTACGATAGAATTACCCGCGTCCACATGCCCCGAAGATGCAGGAAGGTCAAGAGAAAGAGATTTTTGTCGCTATCATCGTTTAGTAGGGCATCCGACAGAAAATTGCTATACATTAAAATGCATAATACAAAGAATGATAAACAGGGGCGAAGTAGTGATCGAAAAAGAAAAAAGAAAGGGATGTAAAGGCGACGGTGAACGTATTAATGGCTCGAGAAAATGCACATGAAAGATCAGAGAAAGAAAGCTGCAAGATAACAAGGAAAGCCGCGATAATTACGTTATGGTTAGGAAAAAGAATGGCAAGTCCCCCAAAGCAAAAAGTCAGAACGACAAAGACTGAGGTCATCAAGGACTAGCGCGATAGTGATAAGAAAGAAGAGAAAAATGAAGCAACAAAAGTGACTTATGATGTCGTGAATCATTTGAAGGGTATACTAGCTCGGTTAAGCGTTTACGACACGTTAAAATTATCAGAAGATTTCAAGTAAAGTCTGATTCAAGTGTTATTTAACCACAATGTCAGAGAAACATTGCTGGTGGAAATGAAAAATGATGAACACAAAGAGCGGGAAGACTATATGCCAGTAGTCTTTTTCTCTGATGATGATTTAACTTGTGATATAGGGCATAATAGGCCATTGATGATAGTAGGCCATATTCGCGAGAAAGAAGTAAAAAGGATTATGCTCGACAATGGATCTGTGGTAAACCTGTTACCGTTGACAATGTTGAATAAATTGGGTTACCGTCGTTCCGATCTGCGCCCTAGTGGAATGATGATATAAGGCTTTAATCAAGATGGGCAGCGTGCACTCGACAAAAATTGACGATGACATTGGAAATATGAGACTTAACTACTGATGTTGTTTGTCATGTGATCAGTGCAGTCACGGCATATAATCTTCTCTTAGGAAGACCGTGGATACATCAGTACGGTATTATACCTTCTACCCTTCATCAATGCTTCAAATATTGTAAGGATGGAATACAGTATAAAGTAACGACTGATGTAAGACCATACACAGAAGCTGAAGCCTTCTTTGCAGATGCCAGTTATTACGACGGATTTGCTAAAGGAAAGGAGAAAAAGAATGATGAAAACAAAGCTCTAAAAAATGATCATGTGAGAACAATGAAAGGGGGGTCCGAGAAGACAGGGTCGTCCGAAACTTCAGGAGCAAAGAAGAAGTTCTATTTTGTGCCGAAACATTTGAGGCAACCAGGACAACCGCCCCTAACATTATTGTCGCCTGAACAGTTAAAAATCCTATAGTCAAATTATACAGTACCATTGCCATATGCTGAAAGAGACAAGCCATTCCCAGCCATTCTAGGAAAATTTTATGTTGAAGCCAATGCAAAATATCGAGAGCCAATTGAATTTTATGCCCCTTCAGAAGTGAAGATATAAGCAAAAGCTAAGAACAATGTGTACCGCGGAAAGCTGACATCTCGCAATCTCAAGAAATACAGTCTGGCGAGCAGAAAAATGATGAAACGGATGGGTTTTGATGATGAAGAACCGATTGGTTTAAATCATGGAAAAAGAATTCAGGTCCCTATCAGAGTAGGGCAGAAGAGGAGAGAAAATTTTCAAGGATTTTAGGAAGAATCTTCCGCGAATATGGTCACAGTCGATCGGCTATCAGAGACGGATCCCGAAATAGTCAACATCCTGAGACAGCTCTGAAGTAGATAGAAGACGGGGGGTAGCCAACAATAGACAGTTTGCAAGAGGTCAATTTGGGCACAGAAGAATAACCCAGAAATACATTCATAAGCGTTGGTCTTCCTGAACAAAAAGCTAAAGAATATATCCGATTGCTGAAAGAAAATAAAGATGTTTTCGTCTGGACAGATGCTGAAATGTCGGGTTTGGAACCTTTCGTGGTAGTACATCGATTAAATATTTCTAAGGACAAAAGACCGATTAAGCAAGCCCAAAGGCGATTTCATCCAGATTTGGTCCCTCCGATAAAGGAAGAAGTGAACAAGCTGATCAAAGTCAGATTTATCAGAGAGGTCAAATATCCCAAGTGGATATCGAATATTGTCCCAGTAAAAAAGAAAAGCGGACAAATCAGGGTGTGCGTAGATTTCAGGAACCTGAATGAGGCTTGCCCAAAGGATGAGTTTCCCCTCCCAATAATGGAACTATTGATTAACAGTATGACACAATATGTCATCATGTCTTTCATGGATAGCTATGCTCGTTATAACTAGATTAGAATGGCACCAGAAGACGAAGAAGCAACAGCGTTTAGAACTTCCCTGAGAATTTACTGCTACAAAGTTATGTCGTTCAGTCTTAAGAATGCTGGGGCGACATACCAAAGGCAATGCAGAATATCTTTCAGGATATGATGCACAAACATGTTAAATGTTATGTTGACGATCTGGTGGTTAGATTAAGTAATCATTAGGAACATCGCGAGCATTTAGTATCAATCTTCCGTCGGCTCAGAAAGAAGCATCTAAAGATGAACCTGACCAAATGTGCTTTTGGAGTACTATCAAGAAAGTTTCTCGGCTTCGTCATCAGGCACAGGGGTATCGAAATTGACCCAGGGAAAGTTAAGGCCATCCAAGATATACCACCTCCGTAAACATTGAAGGAACTGAAGAGCTTGCAAGGGAAACTGGCGTATATTCACCATTTTATTTCAAATCTGGCAGGGAGATGTTAGCTGTTTTCCCATTTGATGAAGAAAGGAACAGAATTCGTGTAGGACAAAACCTGTCAGAATGCGTTCAATTCAATAAAAGAATTGCTGAGACAACCTCCAACATTAACAACTCCTATAAAAGGTAAACCACTTATCTTGTACATATCTGCGGGTGAAAACTTGTTAGGAGCCTTGTTAGCATAGGTAAATGAAGATGGGAAAGAAACTGCACTTTATTATCTGAGTCGAACTCTAATAGCCGCGGAATGTAACTACTCTCCGATCAAGAAAGAATGTCTGGCACTGATATTTGCAGTACAAAAATTGAGACACTATTACGTACTCATGATATATAACTTTGATTTCAAGAGAAAATCCGATAAAGTTTTTAATGACAAGGCCGATGTTATCAGGAAGATTGGTTAAATGGATGTTGTTTCTTTTGGAATACACAATTACCTATGAGTCGGCAAAAGCAGTGAAAGGACAAGCAGTAGCAGATTTCTTGGCAGCGCATCTTTTAACGGAAAGTGAAACAATTAGTGACGATTTTCCCGATGAGCAGGTAATGATGATTGAGTCACGAGGACAATGGCAGATGTATTTCGATGGTGCTTCTCGAGCGTCAAGAGCGGAGTCATTTTCATCACTCCATAGAGTGATCTATTACCCTATTCTTTCACATTGGGCACTGCTTGCACGAATAATGAAGCCGAATATCGAGCTCTCATCATCGGAATGGAAATTGCCCGGCGTTGCAGATTTTTGGGGATTCAAAGCTGATTATAAATCAGCTAACGACTGAGTTTGAAATAAGAAGTAAGAACTCTTGCCATACTGTCGAAAAGCTTAGCAGTTATTGGAGCAATTCTGTCATGTTGAAATCAAGCACATACCTCGATCTGAAAATGCAAAGGAAGACGCCCTGGCTACTCTGGCAGCAGCCCTGTCCTGTTCAAATCGAATTCCGCTCCAGTGATTATAGAAGAAAGAAGATTCCTGCCTTCTCCTAAGATTGTCAATGAAGTCATTGAAACGCTTCCTATATCATGTTTAGAAGTGACCGCAGATGATTGGAGATAGCCGTTCATAGATTATCTCAAATATGATATCTTGCCGGAAGATCCAGCACAAAGGCAGCAAATCAGACAGAGATCAAGCAAGTTCATCATTTGCAGTGAAGTGCTCTACAGAAAATCTTACAACGGGGTGCTGCTATGTTGTCTTGGTGAACAAGAAGTAGATCAGGTGTTATGGGAGCTCATTCTAGGGAATGCCGGGCACACCAAGCTAGACGAAATTTATTTCAACGGATACATTGAATGTGGTATTACTGGCCCACAATGTTCAAAGATGCAATAGAATATGCAAAAACGTGCCACGAATGTCAGATCCACGGAGATGTCGTGCATGTTCCCCCTGAAGATTCCATCAAAGGTCACTTCTTGGCCTTTCGCTACCCGGGGACTCGATGTTATTAGGCCCATAAATCCGCCTTCATCTAAAAGAAAGTAATATATTCTGGCAGCAACAGACTACTTCTCTAAGTGGACAAAAGCGATTGCGTTGCACAATGGCAAAGAGAAAGATGTGGTCAATTTCATTAAACATACGATAATATATCGCCACGGCATTCCAAAAAGTATTGTTACCAATAATGGTACCCCTTTTAAGAACATAGGCATGGAGAAGCTGTGTTAAAAGTTCTGTATCCACCATTCATTTTCAATACCTTACTATCCACCAACAAATGGATTAACAGAGGCATTAAACAAAATGATTGTGAAAATATTGAAGAAGACGGTGACTGGAAATAAGCGCGACTGGGACGAAAGGTTGCAAGAGGCATTATGGGCATATAGGACTACCCACCGAATAGCAACAAGCACAACACTGTATTTATTGGTTTACAGCGCAAAAGCGGTCGTTCCAATAGAAACACAGGTCGCATTGCTCAGAATAGCAGTGCATCAGTCGATTACAAATGATGAAATGCAAAGATAAGGTTGAAAGAACTAGACCTACTCTATGAGAAATGCCTGACAGCCCAACAACGATTGCAATCGTATCAGGCAAGGATATTGGCCGCCTTTGATAAATGAGTCAAGTATCGCTCTTTCAAAAAAGGGGATATGGTGATGATGTTAAAAGGACCAATAGTGGTGACCCGCAGAACAGGGGGCAAGTTTGAGCCTAAATGGAATGGGTCGTACGTTGTAAGAGAAGTTTATTCAAACGGAGCATATAGAGTGGTTGATAAAAATGGTGTAACGCCCTGAAAATCAGGGGTCGAGCAAAGCTCAGCTCCCGAGTTCCAACGCATCACTTATGCAACATAGATAATGATGATTACTATGAGAGCATTGAAACATGAATGAGATTATACCAAAACAACATATCATACTCCAGAGACAGTTAAATTGCAAGCGGAAGACTGAGATAGATGTATAGAATATATAAACTATGGTAAGTCTCCAGAGTGTGATAATGTTGCCAGGTTAATAAATTACAAGTACAATTTCAAAATATATCATAGGTGTAGTGTCATCTAGTCAACATCCCTGTAACCCCGTCGATCAAGGCACGACTCACATGAAGCTGCCAGAAAACAACATATACGAGAAAACATTCTCGTCGTCACAAAAGTCCGACTCCGCCTCAGGAGTAGCGTCGCCATCTGCAATAAGACAAAGTCTGGTGGGTATCCGGAACACTGTCCCGTAATGTGGGAGTGAGTGATCAACTCAGTGGAACAATAAAGCATAGGTTAACATGTTATCAATTCAGTCAAGCAGTAATGATAAACCAGTAAAGTCAAACACTCCTAAATACTCTTATTAATGCAAGTATGAAAATGCAGTCATGATGCATGCCCTCACCAACATACTCCCTCATGCGACACCATCTTACGTCCGCAGCATGCGTTCATCCCTCAGTGCTCCGCATCTTCCAGGCACATGCAGTGCGATGATGAGCATGATTACCGAGTTAGTATTAGTCCTTTTCATACAACAGTATTGGGAAACTAAGGTACCTCCCTTATATCATTCCCAAACAATGATCCATTATAGGGTCGTCAGTCCTAGATACTCTCATACATGATGCGGTTCTAGGTCATTGTAAAGGGCTGCCAGGGCTGTTACACGCACTCGTTGTACCGTTCCCCCATCACCTTATCAATACAGGCCTAGTTTATACTTTGTTTACTATGGGAAGGTTCGTCGCCTCTCAGCAGATTCAGAGTATGCTCGAGGTCACTACACCGGGTACGGTTAGGGCTGCCAGGACTGTTACACGGAATCATTACACCACTCCCCCATCACCCATCAAAACAGTGTAGGCCGACAGCTCGACCACGGTGTCCCATACCACCATGCCTGACTCATGAGTCTTAGCGGATCGAGGTACTAAGGTTAACGGGGTTGCACTGGTAAGTTCGGTACCTTAGGTTCAAGCAGTAGCGTCCAAACATGGTGAACATACATTAGACAGATCGGGTTACTTGACAAGCTCGGCTAGGTCGAACGCCCGACAAGTTGAACGACATGAAGTGCAAAAGCACTTCGCGTGGCCAACTGAAGTATGACTCGGGTTCGTCGAACACATCTCACGTAGCGAATGAATCTCAACCATGAATTCAATCTCGTTACTGATTGCTTGGACTATATAATAGCCCCAATCACATTCAATTACGAAACAGTTAAACCAGTAATGGATCAAGATTTCAAATCATACAATCAAATATCCAATATTGTCCGCTTAGGGCTGCCAGGGATGTTGCACGGAATCGTTACACCACTCCCCCATCACCCTTCATGGCCTTTATGGAATACAACTTAAACATGAATTTAAACATATGCATTACATAGATAAAATCGTTCAATCAGTTGAGCATGTTAGGAAGTACAACATAAGCATGAGTTTGTATATATTCAATTTCTAATCACACAGATATCTAAAGAAATCATACACATAGTTAAAGGAGTTGAGAATCATATCTCAACACCCTTATACATTACAATTTACTAACTACTACTCATTCAGACATTTCAACAAACACTTTAGACTACATACATCAACATACATGACATATGTTGATCACATAGGTATTAGGCCAAATCCTTTCACTAGGGAGTTGCCCCAATTATAACACGCGTGCACCCATGACAGATAGTCATGGAAAGTAGGAATCCAAGTTTCATATTCATTCAGTCATTTCCACAAACACTTGGGCTACACATTTTAACATATATAGCGTATAGTGGCCGTGGCGTGATTTAGGGCAAGTCCTTTCGCTAGGGAGTTGTCGCATACATACAAGCATATAGTCACGACAAATAATCATGTTAAGCACAAATCCGTATTTCATACGTATACGGTATTTTCTACAAATATGAGGAATACAGTATATTCAACATAGTTAACGTCAAACTGAAAAACGAAACGGACAACACTTTGTGCATGTGCAATTACATGCAGATCATGAATCTATCATTATCTGACATTGAAAGTGTTGAAAACCATAACCTATACATCTAAAGTCCGCACCTTACGCTATAGAATCGTAACGAATACACTAGAATCTTTAAGCCCTCGTCAACGTCAATATAACGACCTAAATCACGAGTTACGTTAGCTATTTCACTACTTGAATCAATCCAAACCCTAAAACAGGTTAGGGTTAGGGTTTTCTTACCTAGAAACGAAGCCGGAATCGCCGGGAAAGCGATTAGAATGGGATGATTAAGCTTGTATAGCGGCAGGGTAGAATGGCAGGGAGATGCTCCCACCTCTCTCACACTTTCTCTCTCTTTTCTCTCTTCTCTCTCCTAGGTTTTCTCAAATTCGTATGGAATGAGAGAGTGAGGGTTTAAGGTCCTTATATATGTTTAGAACTCACCAAATTAGACTCATGACCAAGGTATACTTAGGTTATAGCCAAAGTGGGTCTGTTCTGTCTCAACGGAGCACTTCTGGAAGCCCCCCTTGAGCCAAAGGTCGGACTTAAGCTCACAGACATTAGATCTAGGTCGAGTTACTTTTTGGTCCGATTGGATTTACAGATCGCTCGTGGCAGACCAGTTTCAGTTCAACAGTGTCGGAAACTCTATCAGGATTACAAATACACAGACATGTATGAGAAATGTTTCCTGATCCGAGGGTGTATTTGGGTTAGATTTCGACGGTTTGATTGCTTATATTTGGCCCGCAAACTTCAAGTCTCAGATTACTTAAATTTAATTTAATTTCTAAAGAAACCCAGGCTTTCTCACACTCCTCGCTTCGGGCTCGAGCGAATAGCCGTGGGACACTATTTGGATTTGATTTCCGAGATGGTTGTCAAGCCCAACAAGGCGGTCCTAATTCTATAACCTCATATTATTCAGACTTTCGATGTGCGGTCCAGATCTGATACGAAGTTTCGTGATGCTCTCGAGAGCAGCCGGGTAATGAGATTGATCCTAGATTTTAGGGTAACCTAGCGTCACTGATTCTACAAGTTTTGGATCTTGCAGATCAGATTTAAAGTGATTAGTGCAGATTTCGTATGTGATCTCGTTTAGCACTTCGTTAACTTTGTCTAATTATAAAGGATTTGGTCCTATAAGATTCTTGTCTGAGGTGATACTCGGGCCTTTGGTAGTTTGTATAGAAGGTGGTTCAAAGAATTAACACTTAACTAAATCACGCCCTCAAGTACTTAGAAAGATTTAAAGAACGAGGTGGTGTGAGGTGAAATTTGTGAAGAAAAAGGGCTAAAAAGTGATTTTAGACTTTGGGATTAAGTTCTAACAAGTTAATAAGGTGTTCGGATCGACCCATTGCCTAAGGACGTCTATCTCCAGGTTGGCAAAAATCTGGGGTGTTACAATCTACCCCCCTTAAAAATAATTTCATCTCTGAAATTAGCTAAAGGTAATAAGTAAGGATTCTATTAGTTCATTTGCCTAAGACTTATTGATTCAAGTTTATATGCGTGGTAGGGTATATCTTGTGCATGCTAGTCTAGTACATTTTTTGATACCCCCCTTAAAAATTTATTTTTTTATCCCTTGTTTATTCCCTAATAAGTTGATACAATTTATTCCGTTATCTATTTGACATCTTGACGACAATTCCCATCTATTTAGAGTAAGATAGCTGTTTTCAATATTTGACCAACACGGAGAGACGGTTATAGTGGACTTGATCCCGATACATCGATCATCTACCTGGCCAGGGTAGAAAGCTCATCGTATCCCTTCCTAGTCCTGGTAGATCCTGGTCTTTTGCTAGCCAAGTAGTGAGTCCATTGATAGTTGCCCAGGATTGAGAATTGGGTCAAGCCGCGAATGCTTCACAGTTGTATATTTTAGTAACTCCGTAGTCCGATCACTCTAAAACCTTAGGGAATGACCATCATTGAAAAGCTCAAATGTCCTATTTCTCAAGTTACCCTTTAGGTCTTGGTCCAAGAGAGTCCTCGATATTATCTATGTCCAAGGAAATGGTGAGTCAAATCTTACTAGATCATCCTAAAATGGTTTCTTATAGTAGAACTTGCTAGGGCTTCTATTATGTTCGTATTCAACAAGCACAGTTGTAGATGCATTGACCTTGGCTATTGTAATTCGGTTCGTACCCATTGTTAGGCCTATTCTGTAATATAAAATTGCTTAATACTTGAACCCTAATTGCTTTACATTATAAGGAAGATTCAGATACTATTTAGTGACCTATCTTTACGTACAGTCTGGATCAATTCCATTCGATCCTGGGCCAGTGGGAGAGGGGTCCACCAAGCTTCTGTTGCGCCACTTTGGTCAAACGGATGTATTAGCTGACCTAACTAGATTGGGCTCATAATATTCTACTCCCCTTAAAACTTAGTTTCCTAAGGCTCAAGGATCTATGTCTCGCTCCGTATGTCAGAACGAGGTGAAATTTTAGACCTATCTTTGGTATGAAATGGGAAACGATCTATCAATACATTGGTCTTCCTCTCATCGATGATGTGTGCTATGGCATTAGTACCTATGGTTATAGAAAGGAGCTAAGATGCCTAATTCTACCAAAGGAGGACCTTTGCCACGATCCCGACTTACCTCTTTAATCATATCTAGTTGAATACTGTAAGATAATTTGCACACTCTTAGTACATAAAGAATCTAGACAAATAGGTTAATGGACAGCCTATCCTTCTAAGTCCATAGGCACAATACGCATGCCAGAATGGTCTGTGGTTCGAGACCTAATCCCTAACTCTCTCTGTTGCCCATTTGAGAATTTTCTTAAGCCCTAAAAGACAAAGTCTCTATCGGCTATATGTTCTTAACACTTCTCAAAGACGAAATAATAAACTTTTAGTTGCAAGTGGTCAGGCCAACATGGAAGAAAAGTTGTGTAGCGGGTCTGAGTCGGATACATGGACCTTCTGCCTCGCGAAGACAGAAAATTTGTCGTATCAGTTCTTAATCCTAGTTGATCCCGACCTTCATTGGTAACTACCAGGATTGAGAATTCAATTCAAACCGCGAATACCTCACTTATATATATAGTTTCTCTACTCTGTGTTCCCGATTATAATAAGTCTTTGGAAAGGCAATTCTAAGGGTCGTATTGATTTGACCTAATATTAAATCCAAGGGATATATAAGTTTTCTATGAGTGTGAATAGTTTCTACATCAAACCACCTTCCTTAGAGTTCTTAAAGGAGCCTGTGAGTACCAAGGGGATTAAACGAAGGAATGGGGTCTCGCTCCAACCTAACCAAGTCAACTAACTAAATCTATCTTTCAATTGTTTTAACATAATCAGTGTTTTACATTCCGTAGTACAACCAACCAATAGTTGTAATCCAAAGTCTATGCCTCTACACTAGATGATTTCATACCATTCTTAATAAGGGAAATTGTTTTATCGCTTAGAGTCAAGCATTGTCTGATTGGAATTGAGTTGCCCGAACTTGAATTTAACTGCTCTCGAGCACTACACACATGCTCATATTAGCTAAGAAGGTCCTAGGGTTCACATTATTAATTTGTTGAATTTCCTACACTGTCAAATCCTTTAAAATCTATGAGTACCAACTTTAGTTCCAAAACTCTAAGGGACTGTTTGGCCAATGGTATTAAGTTGTATTAAATGGATTGCATTGCTAATCCCACCTCGGGATTTGGAGTGGCATGTTTGGTAGGAGGGTGGGAGGGGATTAAAATTAATTTTATAGGCTTAAAATGAGCCTTGTGTTGGAAAGTGCGAGATGGGATTTTCAAATCCCATGATGATGATGAATTTTCAAGTGTGATTTGAAAGGGAACTCCTGGGGTTTACTTGTAATTGCATACATTCCAAACATGGTGTTGATAACCATGGGATACACCCAATCTAGGGACAATACCTTACACATGCATTTATTATTACTTTTACAATTCCATCCACCATAATCCCACTGAATACAGTTGGCCGAAGGGGCCCTAAACGTTCCAACATTCGGAGGTTATGAAAGTTATGGGACACAAAAATGTGGATTTTGTGTTCATGGGTGTGAGATGGTGAGGCCAAGAGGAGTAAGAGATGGGTTTAGAGGAGTAATGATGGAGGGGTGGAAGGAGTTCACAATTGTCAAGTACAACTCCAACTTGTCAAGCATTCTACACATTCGGTAACAAAAGTAGCTTCATGCATTTCATTTAACCCAAAATCATCACAACACATGGGATGTAGCCTTACATGGACCATGACAGAAGATGCATGTGAGCTAATACAACCAAGGCTTCAAACATCTAACATTCTACCAACTACTACACTACTAGGTCTATCAACACGAAAATATGAACATATCCTAAAGCAGTAACTCAAACAACTACGAGACAACGACATGGATGACTAGGCATCCGAGTCTAGCGAAGGAGGAGGGGCACCCTTTCTCTTTCCCATGAGAGAAAGAAAGGTGGAGATCGAAAATATGGCCATAATGAGCTCAAAGAAGGCCATGGAAAATGAAGACAAGGGGGAATAGGGGCTGGAAATTTTGATTCTCCACGAGTTTGAACCTCAACAGGGATTGTTAAGGACCCAAAAGACAGGGTTTGAAGAAAGAAAATGAAGAAATAGGATGGGTTGAGAGCTTACACGGTTTTGAGCTTCAAATGAGGGGTGTGGAGGCTCAAATGAGGAAAAACGGAAAGGGTAGAGGGTAGGTGTTGCTGTGAACGATGGAGGGATGTGAGTTTTAACAGAAATTAGCGGAATGGGCGATTGGAGGGGAGGTTTGAGAGAGAAAACCAAATTTTGGAAGGAAAGGGAGAGCTTGGAGGGGACTTTTGTGAAGGAAGTATGCATTTGGGGTGGTTTTAAACCACAACCCATATACCAGTGGGCCACCCTAGGCCCCAAAGTGAGTCGGCCCGCACAGCCCACCCGGCTGGGCCTGATAACCAGCGAGGCCTCGCCACTCTCTGGAGTGTTTGGCGATGCCTCACCATTTGGGCGAGGTCCTCGTGACCCCTAGGCCCTAAAATGATGTGGGGCCCACCTTGGGTCCCCTCGCAAGTGCTCCGTTTGGCCCCCGACTCCATTTGAGGCGTTTTCGGGGCCAATTTACAAACTAGAATGAGCTAATGTGACGTGTAACATATGATTTTGGGGTAGGAGGCGCTAATCTATCCAAATAACCCATTTATTTGGTTATATTCCAAAAGGTTAAGGGTCAAAACTCATTTTATCCATTTATTCCCTATTTATGGTAAGTTTTAATTTCGGTATTGTTCTTCATCATTTATACCATAGGATTGGTGTGTATTATGAATGTGCTTAAAAGAAATGAAGAATAGAGTGGTGGAGGGTGAGATTTTGAAGGAATTGGATATAAAGGGGTTTTAGGCTTTGAGATTAAGTGTAAGGTGTTGTAGTTGACCCACAACCTAAGGACATTCATTTCTAGGGAATGACTCAAGCCCGTCGACTGACGGTGTAGAGGCGACTTAGGTCGTTTCGGGTAGTTTTGGGATGTTTTTGATACATACTTGTATTTACCGATTTCTAACGGCTGGGATGGGGTGAGTTGTGATCTAAACCCATCATTTGACGGTCTAGAAGTGATTCGGGATCGTTTCGCGTGATCATGGGTGTGTACGGGCCCAATCTCAGCGGTCGATTTCGATCAGTTTCGCCGTTCGGCGAATTTGAAAAATCCTAAGTCGGTTCCTACGTTCCGTCGCTCCCTCCTAAGTCAGAGTGTGCCAGAGTGCGTCGTGTAACCATAACCCAGGTCCAGTTTAATCCAAATCATGCTCTGATACCATCTTGTAACGCCCTGAAAATCGGGGGTCGAACAAAGCTCAGCTCCCGAGTTCCAACGCATCACTTATGCAACATAGATAATGATGATTATGATGAGAGCATTGAAACATGAATGAGATTATACCAAAACAGCATATCATACTCCAAAGATAGTTAAATTACAAGCGGAATACTGAGATAGATGTATAGAATATATAAACTATGGTAAGTCTCCTGAATGTGATAATGTTGCCAGGTTAATGAATTACAAGTACAATTTCAAAATATACCATAGGTGTCGTGTCATCTAGTCAACATCCCTGTAACCCCGTCGATCAAGGCACGACTCACATGAAGCCGCCAGAAAACAACATATGCGAGAAAGCATTCTCGTCGTCACAAAAGTCCGGCTTCGCCTCTGGAGTAGCGTCGCCATCTGCAATAAGACAAAGTCTAGTGGGTGTCCGGAACACCGTCCCGTAATGTGGGAGTAAGTGATCAACTCAGTGGAACAATAAAGCATAGGTTAACATGTTATCAATTCAGTCAAGCAGTAATGATAAACCAGTAAAGTCAAACACTCTTAAATACTCTTATTAATGCAAGTATGAAAATGCAGTCATGATGCATGCCCTCACCAACATACTCCCTCATGCGACACCATCTTACGTCCGCGACATGCGTTCATCCCTCAGTGCTCCACATCTTCCAGGCACATGCAGTGCGATGATGAGCATGATTACCAAGTTGTTATTAGTCCTTTTCATATAGCAGTATTGGGAAACTAAGGTACCTCCCTTATATCATTCCCAAACAATAATCCATTCTAGGGTCGTCTGTCCTAGATACTCTTATACGATGATGCGGTTCTAGGTCGCTGTAAAAGGCTGTCAGGGCTATTACACGCACTCGTTGCATCGTTCCCCCATCACCTTATCAATACAGGCCTAGTTTATACTCTGTTTACTACGGGAAGGTTCATCGCCTCTCCGTAGATTCAGAGTATGCTCGAGGTCACTACACCGGGTACGGTCAGGGCTGTCAGGGCTGTTACACGGAATCGTTACACCACTCCCT
This sequence comes from Magnolia officinalis, assembly GCA_021015155.1. Classification (NCBI taxonomy): domain Eukaryota; kingdom Viridiplantae; phylum Streptophyta; class Magnoliopsida; order Magnoliales; family Magnoliaceae; genus Magnolia; species Magnolia officinalis. The sequence goes on from JAJHSJ010000009.1 coordinate 37,457,549, forward strand.
CATCACCCATCAAAATAGTGTAGCCTGATAGCTCGAATACAGTGTCCCATACCACCGTATTCGGCTCACGAGTCTGGGTTGCTCACTGGTCACTACGAGGAGGCACATCGCCCCAGCGTAGACCAACAGCTCGACCACGGTGTCCCATACCACCATGCCTGACTCATGAGTCTTAGCGGATCGAGGTACCAAGGTTAATGGGGTTGTACTAGTAAGTTCGGTACCTTAGGTTCAAGCATTAACGTCCAAACATGGTGAACATACATTAGACAAATTGGGTTACTTGACGAGCTCGGCTAGCTTGAGCGCACGACAAGTTGAACGACATGAAGTGCATAAGCACTTCGCGTTGCCAACCACTATCGCCAACCGAAGTAAGACTCGGGTTCGTCGAACACATCTCACGTGGCGAATGAATCTCAGCCACGAATTCAATCCCGTTACCGATTGCCTGGACTATACAATAGCCCCAATCACATTTAATTATGAAACAGGTAAAGCAGTAATGGATCAAGATTTCAAATCATACAATCAAATATCCAATATTGTCCGCTTAGGGCTACCAGGGCTGTTGCACGGAATCGTTACACCACTCCCCCATCACCCTTCATGGCCTTTATGGAATACAACTTAAACATGAATTTAAACATATGCATTACATAGATAAAATCGTTCAATCAGTTGAGCATGTTAGGAAGTACAACATAAGTATAAGTTTGTACATATTCAATTTCTAATCACACAGATATCTAAAGAAATCATACACATAGTTAAAGGAGTTGAGAATCATATCTCAACACCCTTATACATTACAATTTACTAACTACTACTCATTCAGACATTTCAACAAATACTTTAGACTACATACATCAACATATATGACATATGTTGATCACATATGTATTAGGCCAAATCCTTTCACTAGGGAGTTGCCCCAATTATAATACGGGTGTACCCACGACGGATAGTCATGGCAAGCAGGAATTCAAGTTCCATATTCATTCAGTCATTTCCATAAACACTTGGGCTACACATTTTAACATATATAGCGTATAGTGGCCGTGGCGTGATTTAGGGCAAGTCCTTTCGTTAGGGAGTTGTCGCATACATACAAGCATATAGTCACGACAAATAATCATGTTAAGCACAAATCCGTATTTCATACGTATACGGTATTTTCTACAAATACGAGGAATACAATATATTTAACATAGTTAACGTCAAACTGAAAAACAAAACGGACAACACTTTATGCATGTGCAATTGCATGCAGATCATGAATCTATCATTATCTGACATTGAAAGCGTTAAAAACCATAACCTATACGTCTAAAGTCCGCACCTTATGCCGTAGAATCGTAACGAATACGCTAGAATCTCTAAGCCTTCGTCAATGTCAATATGACGACCTAAATCACGAGTTACGTTAGCTATTTCACTACTTGAATTAATCCAAACCCTAAAATAGGTTAGGGTTAGGGTTTTCTTACCTAGAAATGAAACCGGAATCGCCGGGAAAGCGATTAGAACGGGATGGTTAAGCTTGTATAACGGCAGGGTAGAATGGCAGTGAGATGCTCCCACCTCTCTCACACTTTCTCTCTCTTTTCTCTCTTCTCTCTCCTAGGTTTTCTCAAATTCGTATGGAATGAGAGAGTGAGGGTTTAAGGTCCTTATATAGGCCCAGAACTCACCAAATTAGACTCAGGACCAAGGTATACTTAAGTTATAGCTAAAGTGGGTCTGTTCCGTCTCAACGGAGCACTTCTGGAGCCCCCCTTGAGCCAAAGGTCGGACTTAAGCTCACAGACATTGGATCTAGGTCGAGTTACGTTTTTGGTCCGATCGGATTTACAGATCGCCCGTGGTGGACCAGTTTCAGTTCAACAGTCTCGGAAACTTGATCAGGATTACAAATACACAGACATGTATGGGAAATGTTTCCTGATCCGAGGGTGTATTTGGGTCAGATTTCGACGGTCTGATTGGTTATATTTGGCCCGCAAACATCAAGTCTCAGATTACTTAAATTTAATTTAATTTCTAAAGAAACCCAGGCTTTCTCACACTCCTCGCTTCGGGCTCGAGCGAATAGCCGTGGGACACTATCTGGATTTGATTTCCGAGATGGTTGTCAAGCCCAGCAAGGCGGTCCTAATTCTATAACCTCATATTATTCAGACTTTCGATGTGCGGTCCAGATCTGATACGGAGTTTCGTGATGTTCTCGAGATCAGCCGGGTAATGAGATTGATCCTAGATTTTAGGGTAACCTCACGTCACTGATTCTAGAAGTTTTGGGTCTTGTAAATCAGATTTAAAGTGATTAGTGCAGATTTCGTATGTGATCTCGTTTAGCACTTTGTTAACTTTGTCTAATTCTAAAGGATTTAGTCCTATAAGATTCCTGTCTGAGATGATACTCGGGCCTTTGGTAGTTTGTATAGAAGGTGGTTCAAAGAATTAACACTTAACTAAATTATGCCCTCGAGTACTTAGAAAGATTTAAAGAACGAGGTGGTGCGAGGTGAGATTTGTGAAGGAAAAGGGCTAAAAAGTGATTTTAGACTTTGGGATCGAGTTCTGACAAGTTAATAAGGTGTTCGGATCGACCCATTGCCTAAGGACGTCTACCTCCAGGTTGGCAAAAATTCGGTGTGTTATAAATGGACAGGGTATCAGTATACCAGTCAATGCACACTTCATCAAGAAGTATCATCCCTTAAGATGGTTCTGATTTTGATCCAAAAGATTATCGCCATAATGCTTCTATCTCAAAAGGGGACAAAGTCCAGTGAAATCATGTTCATATGTTCTTTGTCAGATGATTGAATAAAGGAGGAAATCCAAATATATCGTCAAAGATTACATATCAGCAATTTCTTAAAAGAGAGTAACCATCGTTGTCGTCATCGAATAAGCTTCGATAAAACTCATCGACATTGGTATCGTCACCAGGCCGATATATTATTATGAGCATAGCGCGAATATTGTCAACATTATCAGCAGTGGGGATATATTGATCAAGACACCTATTATTATTACGACAACGATGACAGCTTCTCATTTAAGGTAGCCTAGCCAAGCCAATACGGCCAACTACATATAAAGCATAACTCCATCGCCATTTGGGCAACGGTGAGAAGCCAGTGGCCCTAACAATCTCATGAAGGCCATCGTACGCATACCCATGCGGGCAGCGGATAGGGCCAATGACTGAAAGTCATAAAGGGCAAAAAAGTCCTCGACAGCCAATCACGCGTAACACCCATGCCATCTATATAGCTTTCCGATAGCATCATGGGGAACAGATGAAACTGCCCTCCCGTGAATGGGTCCGACCTTGCAGACGAAGAAAATGCGGCCTGCAATGTGTGCTCTCTCGCCATTGTCCATAGATAGGCCAACCATGCATAAGACCCCCCAGATCATTGGCTTAATTTCAGTAGTAACTCATGAGGAAAGGCTTAAACCTACTCATCGATGGACTAGCGGCCCTGGATTTAGTACCCCAAAGGTCGCCTTGTGTGCCCTGTGAACTTCAGAGAGTTACTGCGGCCAACCCTGTATGTAAATCCAACCGGGTTCACGGCCCCGGTAGCTTCACTGGGCCCCTCTAATGGATCGCGGTTTATGAACTCACCAGGTTGTGAGAAGTTCAGTGAACTCATAAGAGTTACAGAGACTATCACATGAGACCCGACTCTAACTACTTATGAGTCCAAAAAAATTGTGATTGCTCCACTACTCAAGAGCTTAAATTGTGTGCAAAGCTAATTAACTAACTTTGAAATGAAATAGTTTCGCCCATCGAAATAAAACATCACATAGGGTCGCTGTACAATGCATAAATATAAATAGTAGAAATAACAAAGCATAAGTATGAAAGTGTTGCATCAACATGTATCCCAAAATCGATGGTTGTATTATCAAGAATGCATTTTGATCTGAATAAGACACCATAAGTTGTTTATGTATCACAACACAAAAAGGAATTTACATACAATGCCTACAAATTTTCAGCTATGTTTAGTACTGTCAAGTAATGTTGCAATTCTTCTTTTAATTGAAATTGTGCCGCAGCAGTCATGCGTTCAGCCTCAAGAATTATTCTGGCTTGATCAAGAACGCCAACTAATTCTGATTCAAAGAAGCAATAACTTCCCTATTCTTTGTTTGTTCAACTTGTTCAGTATTAATTACTTCAATATTCATTTCAAGCTCCTCATTGATTTGACGAATAGTTAAATCTTCTGCTTCTTTCTGACTCTTGAGTAATAGAATCTCTCTCTCGAGTATAGCTATTTGATCGTCAATGATTGCTTTATTTCTATCAGAAACTTTTAACTTCTCATGAAGAGATTGACTAACAACATTGTAATTAGCAAGGACATCATCTGAATGAGAGAGTTTCTCCTTAAGTAGTGCCAATTCCTTCTGATGACTCAGAATTTCGGGAGCAATGCTATACCTCGCGCTGCTTCTAAGTTTTTGGTGGAATCATAAAACTGTGACAAGGAGTCGTAAAGAGGCTGAACATTTATGTGTGTCAGATGAGCCGAATGGGTGAGGACTACTAGGGCACTATCCAAAAAAAGCCACTGGGCTGGATCTTTAAAAGCGCTGATGATAACAAAAATTGTGTTCTTGAACAGTCCCAGCATAAGAGGAGACACCTTTTCCAATGAGAGTTTATCAAAAACTGCGGCTACCGAGTTGATCCTTCAGATCCACTTGGAGTTAGCATGACCGAAGCTAAAAGAGAGAAGAAGAGATTATAAGTTCAAAAGAAGATACATATGAATAAAATGATATAAAATAAGAAAAGAAAATATGTACCTGGTCTGGGGCAACAGTAGAGGTAGCTTGAACAGAATGGGTCATGGGTGCTACAGAGCTGGGGGCTTCCATGGTCACAACAACATTGAAAGAAAGCTCCTGAGCCCCTACAATACTCGAGTTAAGAGTAGTCAGAGTTGGAATGTCAATCGGATCATAAAAAAATTCTAAACTTTAAGCCACTGGCTGGATAGGAGAAGGATGCACAGTAGGGGACTTATCAGTCTGAACGGGGGCATCAGATGTTGTGGGAACTATCGGCAAGGTTTCTTCTATGTTGTGAAGAAGAAGTACATTTCCCATTGTTGCCTGAATTTCGGATGATTAAGCCTCTGTATCCCTTAATGTTGATGTTTCGTGAGCAACCACATCGGCAGTTTCCATGATACATGGAGAATATGAGGCATCAAAGGAAAGAAAGATATTTGAATCAGGAGAATAACTAGATTCTCCATAATTGAGTTGCTCCTCATCTAAGGAAGTCACCGGAATCGGATGAGAGGCATTTGGACGAGTGATTGGAGCATCAGGAAGTGGAGACTCGACTCTAACATCGCCTTCTTCTCCAATATCCACCTCAGCATCAGTGTCTTCATTTAATAAAGCATCTCTCTCATCGGGTAAGCTCGTAAGAGAAGATGTATAATCGCTTGCAGTGTTCACCGAATATTCTGAGGAGATGTCTTCCTCCAATATAGTTTGTTTTCCCTTATAAGTAGTCTTCATGGGGAGAAGACGTATACTTTGAGTAGGAGAAGGGACCTATTGTGCCAACACTTCAAGAGACAATGATTTAGCACATGAACGAGTCATAGGAGATATAGTATTAACAATCCGACGCGCGACAGGAGAAGTTATGGCTGTAGCACAACTTGTTGTGGTTGCTGAAATGGCCAAGTTATATGTCCTAGAGGGGGGGGGGGGTGAATAGGACTATGCCAAGATAGCCAAGATAGCCAAATAAAGTAAATCAATCCACAATGCTGAAATGAATAGCAACCTCAATAAACAAGTATTGAGAGGTTGATACAAAAGTTGTTCTAAGGACGACCTTACACCAAAAACCAAAGTTTATGGTAGGACAACCTGATTTCTAGAAAGATCTTTGTATTAAGAACTCAAACTTTCTAGGAATAAACAAATTGAAACTAAACAGAGGAATAAAATGTAATCTCAAATATTGATTGTTCTAGAGACAACCATACACCATAGAAATGGCAGGGCAACCTTACTAGAACAATTTAGAGAATATAAAGCTCAAACAAATAAAAGAATAGCTTGAAATAAATTGTAAAAATTTAAATCTAAACTATTACAACATTCCCCACTGAGCTTGAAATTAAAATGATTACAACATTCAAATCCACATACATTCTACAAAAGAAGAATCAAAGATAGGAAAATAAAGTACACTTCCACACAACACAAGGAGTTATAGTGGTTCTCCTGTGTGTATACCAACTGTTCAACAACAGCCACATAGAATGTTATTCCACTCCTAATATCCTCACACAGGGGATATTAGCATTCACTATCAAGTAGGTTTTCACAGGTTCACCCAAAACCTTTACAATTGTGTCTTTTTCAAAGGGCTTACACAATTCAAATAACCCTCACTTCTGAGTTTTCTGGCTCTCCTCAGATAACCAACAGGTTTGAGATTTTTCTGGCTTAACATCAAATAAAACCAAAATAAATGAATTTACAATAAATGTAAAATACCCGAATTTCTCCTTCGTGTAGTAGCCCAAAAAGAACCGAGTTGGAGTAGAGATTTGAATGTTCAAGATCAATGTCCAATACTCACTTTATAATGGTTCTAATTTCTAATAGATTTTAAATTAAAACAAATGGGCTAGCTTGAATTGATTTTGATTCCAGTAATAGGAAAATAAAACTTTCTCTTTACAGATTAGATCGGAATGCAAGAAACAAAATCAATTAACAAAGCTAAAGAAAGAGAATATTAAATAAGCACACTTAGCTTTAAACGGAGCATAGATTTATCTCTCAGAAGGCCGAATTAAATTAGCTTGAATGATTTATTTAATTCTGAGATTCGTGCTTTATTTATAGTGTGAAGATCCAACCGATATTTGAAAATTTAGACGCGATAAGATAAGACAGTTTCACGACTGGTCGTAGGGCACCTTCGACTGGTCGAAGGTCACACACGACTGGTCGAAGTTACATGCAAATCATCGCTGTAGTTTGAGTCGATGGTCTACAACTGATCGAAGAACTAGTCGACACTGTTCCTACGACTAGTCGAACAGTCCCTAGGACTAGTTGAAGCCTAGCAGAAAATTTTTAAATTTTTCAATAAACTTACGACTGATCTAGGAAATCCTTAGACAGGTCGAAGCAGTGCTAGGACTAGTCGACCAAAGTCCAGGACTAATCTTAGAACAGGCCAGACTCACTTATATAAAATATATGAATTATGTATCCAAAATAGCCTACTCTAAAGGTCAACCTACGGTCAGTCAAACCTCAATAGTGAAGTAAGGACATTGAAACTTAAGAACAAGTGACCTTAAAAGTAGTGAAGCTTGAAGTCTTGATGTAGTTCAAACTTGAAAGCTTCTTGAGATTGAACTTGAAAGCTTCTAGAGATCTTGAGATTGAACTTGAAAGCTTCCTGAGATCTTGACTTGTGAGCAGTGCTTATCCATCAAAGTTGATCTTGAGTAGTGCTTTGATATTCACATATGCAAGCTTCATAACAGTGTCTTTGGCACCATAAATTTGACAACAAAATGGGCTATCAACAATAACACTTACAATCTCTCCCTTTGTCAAATTAGTGACAAAACACACTTCCAAGATATGTTACAGAACACAAAGTATTGGCTTTAACGAATCATGCACCAGTTGTTATCAACAGTTATCAACCGACATGGTAAACATGAACCTGCATATCAATAACAACAGTCCTCCTCCTTTATACATACTCCCCCTGAGTAACATATGCATAAAAATAATGCGCAATGTTACTCCCTCCTCATAACTTAAGCATTAAACATATGCATCCAATCCATTCATATGAGCATAAGCATTATTAAACATTAGACATAATATGCATTCTCCCCCTTTTTGTCACAAGAGGACAAAGGAAGCACAAAACAGATAAACTGAGGAGAAATAATTAAAGAGATATATGAGAGGTAACATGACAAGATAACAGAAAATATCATAATTAACTCACATAATTTATAGACTGATCAAAGTCATAGATAGCTACAATCTCCCAACCAGTAGTAACACAAGAATAGTAAAGTTATTACAAATTAGATAGCTGAAAAGAACTAATCTGAACCGGATGAAGGAGCAGGGATGAAGGATCAAGTTTATGCATGCCTTTGTTCAAGCGCCTAAGATATTTACGCATATACTTGAATTGTAAATCATGAGCAACAGACATGTTTTCCATCTTAACATTTATATTCTCAACCTTATCCTTTGATGCATGCAGACGTGCATCAAAGTCAGAAGGCTCATAATCTGGATCATTCGTAGAATCAGAATCAAGTTCTTTAAAGATATCATCCATATTAATATCATCAGAAGGAAGATCACTAGCTACTTCCTCATGTGCTGCTTCAGCATTGCCAACACCATTACCTTGGCCAGGGAGTAAATCCAACTTCATCACCTTGGCCAGGGAGTAAATCCAACTTCATCTTATTTAAGTTATAATTATTGAATATCAGATGACGGATAGGGGCCTCTCCAACTGGCATATCAACTAACATATGAGTAACCAACATAGTCATCTAATAGGCAAAAGGAATGTCACTGTGTCCAGGATGGAGACGAAAATTAAGAATAAAGTGACAAATCAAGGATGGTAAACAGATAGACCTACCAGTGGCAACAGCATGAAGAACACGAACCATGAAGGAAGTCAATTCAGATTTATTACCCGATCGTGGATATAAGTTAGACACAGATTTTGTGAAGAACTCTATATTTGGGTAACAAATACCTTGAAGGAAGTGCATTCCCTTTATGAGTCCATTGAGCATTCAAATTGCATAAATCTCTAGTGAGGAGACATTTTTCAATTTTTGAGGGTTTGTCAGATAAATTGTACATAGGAATACCCTCATCATTCACAGGAATATCCATAAGTGCTGAAATCAAATGACGATCAATGTCAAATGGTCCTTCTCTAGTGGCTATTTTAAAAGTTAAATTTTCCAGTGAAAAATCACATATGCATGCAAACATGGACTGTGCAATGGACCGGTATGTTGGCCCACCCCAATGTAATAAGTTATCCCAACCTACAACTTGAAGCATAAGAAGAATATCAAAAGGAGCAACATGATTACTAGAAACTTGATGTTCAACAATAACATTGCGTAATCTGATGTCCTTAACATAAGACGGATCATCATCGGGAGGCCGAAGATGACGCTTAGTGAGAGAGGCTGATCTGGAAGAAGAAGACGGACCACGGGATGTTGCTTTCCTCCCTTTAGATGCCATTTGCAATGAAGATTTCAAGAAAATAAGGAGTTGCAAAGGTTTGAGAAGATGGTTTACTCAAAACAGATTTTTCAAAAGGGAAACCCCAAATCTCTATGAAATTTGAAATAGATAGCTTCAAGAGTAAAAGAGAAGTAATCTACACACAAATACACAAGAAATAAGCAAATGAAGCACTAACAATGAATGATTTGGAAGGTGTGTTCGATTGGTCGAGCGTCGGCTAGTCGAAGAGGAAAGAAGAAATGAGGAAGAAAGTGATTTCCCCCAAATATAAGTCAATCACCGCGATCTACGATTGGTCGTGGGTTTTCTTCGACCGGTCGTGCCACGACAGGTCGAGGAAATCCTCGACTGTTCGAGCCCACCGAAAATCAAATTTTCATGCATATTTCAAAAAATTGGAAATTTAATCTAGCAAATATATACAATATGATACAAATAGGCATAAATAATAATTTTAGAATGCACATGCCAAGATCAAATTTCATTTTATTAAACCTGCTTTTGTCGCGCGGTTTAGTGAAAATATTTGCACGTTGATTCTCGGTAGGAATATATTCCAATGATATTACCTTTTCATCTACTAAATCTCGAATATAATGAAATCTAATATCAATTTGCTTAGTACGAGAATGCTAAATTGGATTTTTCAAAATATATATGGCACTGGTATTATCACAACATTATAACATAAAATCCTATTTAATTCCATAATCACTTAGCATACGTTTCATCCAAACAAGCTGTGTACAAGCATTACCAGCTGCGATATATTCAGCTTCAGCTGTTGAAAATGATATAGAACTTTGTTTCTTACTAAGCCAAGAAACCAAACAGTTTCCAATATAAAAATAACCACCACTGGTTGATTTTCTATCATCAAGATTACCAGCCCAATCAGCATCCGAGTACCCAGCTAATTGAATACTAGTCTCATGCGGATACCATAGACTGAGATTAACAGTACTAGTTACATAGCGTATAATTCATTTGACTGCAATCAAATGCGATTCTTTAGGTTCAGACTAATATCTAGCGCAAATAACAATACTTAGAGCAATATCAGGTCTACTAGCAGTTAAATACAGTAAACTACCAATCATACTCCGATATAATTTTAGATCCACAATCTTACCTGCAGAATCTTTTGAGAGTTTCAAAGTTGTACTCATAGAAGTATCAAAATTCTTACCATTCTCAAATTCAAATCTCTTAATCAAATTCATAGCATATTTAGATTGAGAGATGAACATTCCATCAGGTCGTTGTTTTACTTGTAACCCAAGGAAGTAATTCAATTCCCCAACCATACTCATTTCAAATTGAGATTTCAACAAATTTGCAAACTCAATAGTCATGTCAGTACAAGTAGATCCATAAATGATATCATCTTCGGAGATTTGAACCATTAAAATATCTTCGTTATGTTTCTTAACAAACAATGTTTTATCAACACTTCCCATCTAAAAGTTATGGCAAAGTAAAAACTTAGTCAATTTCTCATACCATGCTCTGGGAGCTTGTTTTAGACCATAGAGAGCTTTTGTAAGACGGTATACATGATCAGTAAACTTAGGATCTTCAAACCCTGTAGGTTGTTCAACATAACCTTCTTCATGTAAATCCCCATTCAAAAAGGGACTCTTTACATCCATTCGAAAAATTTTAAAGTTTTTAAAGCATGCCATGGATATAAAAAGTCTGATTGATTCAAGATGAGCAACTGGGGCAAAGGTTTCATCATAATCAATACCTTCAATTTGAGTGTACCCTTGTACAACTAATCTTGCCTTGTTTCGAATAATATTCCCAAGCTCGTCAGACTTATTTTTAAAAATACATTTTGTTCCAATAATATGTTTATCTTTAGGTCTAGGAACAAGATACCAGACATCATTTCGAACAAATTGATTAAGTTCTTCTTGCATTGCAACAATCCAATTTTCATCAGCAAGAGCTTCTTTTACGTTAGAAGGTTCTATCTGAGATGTAAAACATACGTAATTACATATATCCTCAAGTTGTCTACGAGTACGAACACCAGTGAGAGGGTTTCCAAGAATCTGAGTGGTTGGATGATCTTTAACAGTCCTCAAATCAGAATCAGTCTTATTAGATGAAGTATCAGATTTATCAATTACAAGAACTTCATCATTATCTGAACTTGAGACTGAAGTGTTCAAGTGATCATCAATGACCACATTGATGGACACTTGAATCACACCAGTCCTTTTGTTCAGAACCCTATAAGCTCGACTATTTAAAGAGTATCCTAAAAAGATCCCTTCATCACTCTTTGTATCAAACTTTCCCAGATTTTCACGATCTCGTAAAATATAGCACTTGCTGTCAAAAACTTGAAAGTATTTGATAGTAGGCTTTTTATCAAACCACATTTCGTAAGCCTTTTTATTGTTACCTTTCCTAGTGTAAACCCGGTTAATGATGTAGCAAGCTGTAATGACTGCTTCAGCCCAAAGATTCTTAGAGAGCTTCATACTATTCAACATGACATTAGCCATTTCTTAAAGCACTCTATTTTTTCTTTCAATAATACCATTTTGTTGAGGAGTTTTGGGCACTAAGAATTCATGTAACATTCCCTGGTCACTACAGAACTTCTCCAAACGGCTATTCTCAAATTCAGATCCATGATCACTACGAATCTTACTGACTTGAGAACTTTTTTCAGTTTGAATCCTTTTTAGAACCTTTTTTCACTTCTTCAAGGGTTTCTGATTTGTCCCTTAAGAAGACAACCCATTTATATCTGGTATAATCATCCATTATTACCAAGATATATCTTTTACCACCTAGACTTTTTGTCCTTGTAGGTCCTACAAGATCCATATGGAGAAGCTCGAGTGGTCTTGATGTGGTATTGGAATTCACCTTTTTGTGTGAGCTCCTTGTTTGTTTGCCAATCTAACATTCACCACATATTTTATCCAATTTTTTGTAGTTTGGGTAGACCTCTTATAAGTTCTTATTTGCTCAATCTATATAAATTTCGGTAGTGTACATGTCCAAGACATTTGTGCCACAAATCAATCTCGTCTGCATGGACCATGTAACACAATTGATTAGATGAGCTAGATTCGCTTACAATATAGCAGTTTTCAGACGTTCTTCGTCCAGTTAATATTACCGAGCCTCTGTTATTTAAAATCTCACAGCTTTGATTAGAAAACCGTACACTATGGTCATTATCACATATTTGGGATATGATAAGCAAGTTATGTTTTAGACCCTCTACATATAAGACATTTTTGAATAAAGGAAGGTTATAAAGTTGAACCGTACCTTGGCCCATAATCTTGCAGTTGCTGCCATCACCAAATGTGACTGAACCATCAGTCATGTCTTTGAGATCGGTGAATAGACACCCGTCATATGCCTGGAGCATCCACTATCTAGGTACCATTTAGAATGGCTTGTAGCTTTGAAAGTAGTGTGAGCAACCAACCAAGTGACTTTAGGAACCCATTTCAGAACTGTTTTGGGTTTAGGAACATAGTTGGTCTTCTTATGTCTATAGTTGTGGGAATGACCTACTGAGTTAGATTTTAAGAGCTCCTTGAGTAAATCAACTATTTTTTCAGCCAGTGGGTTTCTGTTCTGATTTTTGAAATTGATATAGCTACGTTTAGGTTTTTGAAAAGTTTTTGTATTTTTAGAAAAAACTTGATAAATACCTTTTTCTTTTGAGTTTGAGGCTTCTCCTTTCACAAAGTTGGGAGGAGTACTCTTCTGTTTATGAGGTATGTTTTTATCATAACCCAATCCGGATCGATCGCCACATTTTCTAGATCCGAATAAAAGTTTTTCTAACTTTGGATCTCCTTGGGCATACCTCCATGTATCTTCAAACTCAGAAGAGAAGATACTTCATTCTTGAGTTTCTCAATTTCAGATTTCAAATCTTCAATCAGTGAGGTTTTGAATTCCAAATCACATTTTGATTTTTCAAAACTATCTGAAATTTGGGATTTTTCTAAAACATGTAAGTCGAAGCATTCTTTGAGTTTAAAAAACTCATCTTTTTGAAGTTTAAGCTTCATAGCAATTTTACAACTTTCCTTGTATCGGACATTGTAAGCATCTTGAAGATCTTCTTCATTTTCATAATCACTATTCAGATTTTCTTCACTAGTTGAATCATCATGATCTAAAAAAGTGAACTTGGCTAGAGTCATAAGGGCCTTAACTTCATTGCCCGACTCGGTTTCAGAATCTTCTGAATCAGAAGTAGTTTCAGACTCAGATGATTCATCCCAAGTAGCCAACATACCCTTCCTTTTGGGTTTGTCCTTTTTAGGACATTTTTTTACTAAATACTCATATTCATGGCAGTTGTAACACTGACTGTCTTTCAAAGATTTTCGAGTTTTGGGTCTAAATTTCTGTAACGCCCTGAAATTCGGGGGTCGAGTATGAACTCAGCTCCCGAGTTCCAACGCATCACTTATGCAACATACACAATGATGGTTAAATGTTGTCTAAGTTAGAGCAATAAACATGAATGAGATTATACCAAAACAGTAAATCATACTCCAGTTCAATTGTATAAAGGCAAGCGGAAGACTGAAATTTTATATTCAAAGTATGTAAAGTAACAAAATTTTATGAACTCCATAGTATGAGTACTAACTGAGTACCAATATACATATATGGTTTCTAAGTCAAAAATCAAAATACAACTCCCAAGAGAAGCCCTGAAAACCCCGCGATGCAGCCGGCCTAAGCAAAGCCGTCAGAGTACTGCATAAAGGAGAACTCCTCCTGATCCTCATCGTAGTCGGGCTCCGGCTCCTGAACTGAGGCGCCATCTACACCTACGACAGAGTCTGGTGGGTGTTGCAAACACTGTCCCGTAACGTGGGAGTGAGTAGCTAACTCAGTGGAACAATAAAGCATAAGTTAACATGTTATCAATTCAATCAAGCAGTAATGATAAAGCAGTATAAATCAAACATTTCTAACTACTCTTGTTAAGTGCGAAAATGAAATGACATGATGCTGTATGCCCTTGCCAAACCACCCTCAAGCGACATCATCTTACGTTCGCGAATGCTTAACTCCCTCAGTGCGCCACATCTACTAAGCACATGCGGTGCGATGATGATCATGATTACCGAGTTATTATTAGTCCATTTCAACCAGCAATATTGGGAAACTAAGGTACCTCCCTTGTATCATTCCCAAACATGATCCATTCTAGGGTTGTCAATCCTAGCTAATCTCATACGATATTATGGTTTGAGAAGCGTAGTGAAGGCATCGCAAAGGGCTCGTCACCCGTCAGCGTGGATACAGATCTCACCGTATGCGGCTCAATTGCTGGCCATCAGCTCAAGTACAGGTCTCACCGTACTCGGCTCAATCACTAGCCGTCAGCTCGAGTACAGGTCTCACCGTACTCGGCTCAACTCATACTCTAGTTGCCGTGAAAGACTCGTCGCCAATCACAGACACTTGGAGTATACTCGAAGATACTACGGAGGACTCGTCGCCCGTCAGCACGAGCACAGGTCTCACCGTACTCGGCTCTCGCCGTAAGTATCGACAGCTCGAATACAGTGTCCCATACCACCGTATTCGGCTCACGAGTTTGGTTGCGCAATGGTCACTACGGGGAGGCACATGGCCCCAGCGTAGGCCGACAGCTCGACCACGGTGTCCCATACCACCATGCCCGGCTCATGCGTCTTAGCGGATCGAGGTACCATGGTTAACGGGATCGCTACTGGTAAGTTTGGTACCCTAGGTTCAAGCAGTAGCGACCAAACATGGTGAACACACATACACATATCGGTTAACTTGACGAGCCTGACTAGCTCGAGCGCACCACAAGTTGGGGGATATGGAGCGCAAAAGCACTCCGTGTGGCCAACCACTATCGCCAACCGAAGCACGACTCAGGTTCGCCAGACACATCCTTTGTGGCGACATGAATCTCAGCCACAATCTCAAGTCTGGTACCGAATGTTTGGACTATAGACATAGTCCCAAACTCAAACAGTTCTCATCAATAGCAGGTGGAATAAAGCATGATAAATAAGTAATACAAGCATTATGTTAACAGGCATGTTATAAAGCATGAAACAAAACATGAAGTAAGGCATGTTGTAAAGCATGTTGTGAAGCATGTTGTAAAGCACTAAACAGATAGGGATATAATTACATACACATCACAAGTGAGTGATTTTAGTGAACCACCACATGGAGGGAATCCTACATGTCTCTAAGGTAGTCGGAAATCCCATATCAGCGCCTCTCTAAGGCACTAACACTCAAGCATTTACACACACAAGCATTTACACAAACACTTAGAGTACGCTATTCCAACATACATGACGTATGTTAGCAAAATGCGTATTAGGGCTATTCTTCTGCCAAGCGGTTATTTTATTCGCGTATACTATATCCATACAACAAATAATGATGTCAATTACACTTCCAAAATTTATACGTATACAGTATTTCTAGAATACACAATTTCAACATACATAGCGTTTACAAGCAAACATATATTATGGCGATTCCTTTCGCCAAACTAGTATTTTATCCATGTATTGTATAATCATACATT
Source organism: Magnolia officinalis (assembly GCA_021015155.1). Lineage (NCBI taxonomy): Eukaryota > Viridiplantae > Streptophyta > Magnoliopsida > Magnoliales > Magnoliaceae > Magnolia > Magnolia officinalis. The sequence continues at coordinate 37,473,477 of JAJHSJ010000009.1, forward strand.
AAATAAACATGTTAAACATTATTCCAAAAAAAAAATACGTATACAGGTATTTCTACGTATACCTAGAGTATGTGAAATTCCATATTCTACAACGTTAATCGAAACAGGAAACGGAAAGCACTTTGTACATGTGCAATTGCATGCAAATCATGAATCTATCATTATCTGACATTGAAAGCGTTAAAAAATGTAACCTATACACTTAAAGTCCTCACCTTTGCCCTTGGAATCACAACGAATCAGCAAGGGTAGTAGAGCTTCCGTATACGGACGTTTTCTAGGCTAAAGAGTGAAATCGGTTAGCCATTACACAACCTACAACCTATATGCTTCAAATCAGACCTAGGGTTAGGGTTTCTCACCTTCAAACGGAGTGGATACCACCGGAAAAACACCTGGAAAGGAGCGGTGTAGGCCGTGCGACAATCGAAAGCAGCAGGAGGGAGATCTCCCACAAATCCCAAGCTATTCTCTCTCTTTTCTCTCTCTCTCTCACTAGGGTTTTATCCCAAATTCGTATGGCTGTGAGAGGGGCTGTTCTAAGCTCCTTTTATAACCAAAAACATTCCCAAAATAGACTCAGGTTCAAGGGTTACTGCTAATATAGGATATTCGTCACTTTTTTAGCTCAAAAGAGAGGTTCTGGTGGCCCTCATTGAGCCAAACGTCAGACTTAAGCTCACACACATGGATCTATGTGGGATTACGTTTTCGACTCGATCGGATTCCCAGATCGGACGTGGCAGACCACTTTCAGTTCAACGGTCAGTGGGCCACGATCCGAAATTCCAAGTACATGTAAATGTTCCTGAAATTTTTCTTAATCCGAGGGTGTAATTTAGTCAGATTCTGACGGTCAGGTTTCTTAATACTGACGCGCAAGCGAATGGTGCCAGATCACTATTCCTGATATTTATTTTGGAATGAGAATAGTGTTTTTCACACACCCTCGCTCCGGATCGAAACGAATGGCCGTGGGACATCGGCTGGACCTGATTTTTGAGATGATTGTCAAGCCCAGTGAGGCGGTCCTAGTTCCTTAACTTCGTGTTAATCGGACTTCCGATGTGCGATCTAGACCTAATACGAAGTTTCGTTTCATTCCCGAGAGCAGCCGGGAAATGAGTTTGGTTCTAAACTTTAGGGTAACCTAGAGTCACTTGTTTTGCAAGTTTTGGGTCTTGCAGATCGTATTTAAAGCGATCCCAACGGATTTCATGGCTAATCGAGTTTAGCACTTAGTTAACTTTGTTAAATTTCTAAAGGATTTAATCCTAATTGATTTCTGGTCGAGGTGGTACTCGAGCCAATGTACGGAAATTTACGGGTCGTTACAATCTACCCCCCTTAAACAAAAAATTTCATCCTCGAAATTTATACCTTTTCGTAATCCTCGAGAATCTGAGGGTAGTTCTTCCTGACCTCGGCCTCAGTCTCTCAGGTAGCTTCCTCCTCGGAATGATGTGTCCAAAGTACCTTCACAAGTGGGATGACCTTGCTACGTAGTACCTGCTCCTTCCTATCAAGGATACGCGTCGGGCGTAGCTCGTACGTAGCATCCTCACTCAACTGTACCTGCTCCCATCTGATGATATGCGAATGATCAGGAATGTACTTCTTCAGCATAGATACATGAAATACGTTGTGTATAGAAGCAAGTGGTGTGGGCAAAGCGAGACGATATGCCACATCACCCACTCGATCCAGTATCTGAAATGGACCGATAAACCTCGGTGTGAGCTTCCCCTTCTTCTCAAACCGAAGGACTCCCTTCATAGGGGAAACTCGAAGGAACACATGATCCCCGACCTCGAACTCCAGCGGTCGTCGCCTCGTATCGGCGTAACTCTTCTGCCTGCTCTGCGCTGTAAGTAATCGACGCCTGATAATGTCGACCTTCTCTGTAGTCGTCTGTACCAACTCTGGGCCAACCAGACTACGCTCGCCAACCTCTGTCCAATAGTGCGGTGCCCTACAAGGTCGACCATATAGAGCCTCATATGGGCATGCCAATAGTCGCCTGGAAGCTGTTGTTGTAAGCGAACTCTGCGTACGGAAGACAGTCATCCCAACTGTCCTTGAAGTCCAACACACATGCTCGCAACATATCCTCCAAAATCTGATTCACCCGCTCTGTCTGCCCATCAGTCTGAGGATGAAACATCGTACTGAACTTCAACTTCACACTCATCGCCTCCTGGATACGAGTCCAGAAGATAGATGTGAACCGCGCGTCTCTGTCCGACACAATCTCTAAAGGCACTCCATGCAGACGGACGATCTCTCTGATGTACAATCTAGCCAGCTCGTCTGCAGAGTTCGTAACTCTGATAGGGAGAAATGGGCCGATTTGGTCAACCGGTCCACAATCACCCCAATGGAATCGTGTCCCTTCCTCGTCTTCGGCAGCCCTGATATGAAATCCATGGAGATGAAGTCCCACTTCCACTCCGCTATGGGCATGGGCTGAAGTAGTCCAGGAGGTCGGCGATGTTCTGCCTTGACCTGCTGGCACGTCAGACATCGAGACACATACTCAGCAATGTGGGCCTTCATGTTATCCCACCAATACGTCCGTCTCATATCCTGGTACATCTTCGTGCTACCAGGATGCATCGCAAGCTTCGAGTTATGGCAGACTCGAGAAGCTCGCGTCTCAAGTCAGCCACATCAGGAACACATAGGCGGCCACGGAATCGTAAACCCCCATCAGAACCAACTCTCCACTCGGAGTCCACGGCGTCGCTAGCCTGCTCTCGAAGCTCAGACAGCCGTATATCACCCTCCTGGGCCTCAACAATCCTGTCGTCAATAAGTGGCCGCACCCGAACGTGCGCAACACACTCAAAGGCTCCTCGACAGTGAGTCTCTGCTCGAAGTCCCGCACAAACTCCATCATGTCCCACTCGGCTATCATCAGCGGTGCCGCAAATGCAATCGCCTTCTTGCGGCTCAACGCGTCTGCCACAAGGTTCGCCTTGCCAGGATGGTAGGAAACCTCGAACTTGAAGTCCTTCAAGGTCTCCATCCATCGGCGTTGTCTCATATTCAAGTCTCGCTGTGTGAATATGTACTTAAGGCTCTTGTGGTCGCAGAAAAGCTCGAACTCCTCTCCGTAGAGGTAATGTCTCCAGAGCTTCAATGCAAAGATGACAGCTGCAACTCCAGGTCATGTGTAGGGTAATTCTCCTCGTGCTTCCTTAATTGTCTCGAGGCATACGAAATCACCCTATCCTTCTGCATCAGAACACAACCCAAACCAACGCGAGACGCGTCAGTATATACCGTGTATTTCACCCCTTGCTCTGGCAATACTAGCACAGGGGCGGACGTCAACTTGTCCTTCAGCTCCTTAAAAGCTGCCTCCGCCTTCTCGTTCCAGGCGAACTTCAATCTTTCCGAGTCAACTGAGACAATGGCCTGGCAATCTTCGAGAAGTCCCGAATGAAGCGTCTGTAATACCCAGCCAGACCAAGGAAACTCCTCACCTCAGTAACCGACTCAGGCTGCTGCCAATCCTGAACGCGGCTACCTTAGCAAGGTCCACTGCTATCCCATCCTTGGACACTACATGTCCCAGGAACTTGACTTCCTCCTGCCAGAAGTCGCACTTCTTGTATTGCGTGAACAATTGGTTCTTCTCCAACGTACCCAATACCGCTCGCAAGTGCTCCTCGTGCTCCTCCCGACTCGTAGAGTATATCAAAATGTCATCAATAAAGACGATGACGAATCGGTAAAGGAATGGTCGAAATACCCGGTTCATCAGATCCATGAACACGGCTGGTGCGTTCGTCAGCCCGAACGACATCACCAAGAACTCATAGTGCCCAAAGCACGTCCTGAAGGCTGTCTTCTGTACGTCCTCCTCTCTCACGCGCAACTGGTGGTACCCTGACTGAAGATCAATCTTCGAGAAATACTTCGCCCCCCTCAACTGATCAAACAGATCATCTATCCTGGGCAGAGGATACTTGTTCTTCACCGTGACCTGGTTCAACCTACGGTAATCAATACACAACCGTAGCGACCCGTCCTTCTTCTTCACGAACAACACAGGTGCTCCCCAAGGAGACACACTAGGTCGAATAAAACCTTTCTCTATAAGTTCGTCAATCTGTTTCCGCAGCTCCTCCATCTCACATGGAGGCATACGATAAGTCGGCAACGAGATGGGCGTCGCACCAGGCGTAAGATCAATCGTAAAATCAATCTCGCACCGAGGAGGTAAACTAGGAATAGTCTCAAAGACACCAACAAATTTCCGAACCACCGGCGTACCCTCCAATGTCTGACCATCAATCGGCATAAGTAAAGCAGCATAACAATCAACGCGGCAGGGCCAACTGACCTGCACTGGAAACGTGAAAGTTGTGCCGTCAGGTCCATAGGCAGTCACGATCCGAGCATCGCAATCTATCTCCGCCCTCATCTTGGCGAGCCAATCCATGCCAAGTATAACATCGTAGTGCCATAGTGGAGCAACAATAAGGTCGACGAGCTCTGTGCTGCTACCCAAAACTATCGCGCAACCCTCGCATAACCGTGTGACATCCGAGAAGGTCCCAGTGGCCGTAGTGAGTCTGTTCCCTTAGTGGGAACAGTATGCAAAGATAGACGTTTCACCGCCCCACAAGAAATAATAGAAGTAGTGGACCCAGTGTCCACCAATAAAGAAACGGGAGTACCATGAAATGAGCCGTACCCTCAAAAGCCGTCGGTGCCGAAATCGACGTCTCTGGTGCCTCGGCAATAAGCGTGTGCACGCGAGCCTGCTGCTGGCGGTTCGGCTGAGGAGCCAAGGGTAGCTGTGGTGGCCTGAAGCGCGGCACAGGAGGTCGGAAAGAAGGATGTGCAGGAACAGTCTGTAGCGGTGGAGCTGATATGGCCTATGGATAAGGACGATTCAATCTCTGCAGTGGCGCAAATCCACTAGCCCTCATGCGCGAGAAGCAGCTCTCAGTAGGGTGTCCTGGTTTCCCGCAAAACGTGCAGGTCACCAACGGGCGTCTCATAGGAACAACTGGCGCTGCGGCCCTAGGAGGCGAATCAGCACGAGGCCTCTTGCCTAAGATAGGCCTGCTCTGTAAGTCCTGCCGTGACCTCGCAACCATAGCGCCACGCGATCTGGCCAAACGGTCCACATCCTGCTCTGCCGTCATAGACATGTGGACCAACGCTGCGTATGTAGGGATACTGAGGCAGCATAGCTTCGACCGTATGTCAGGTCGCAAGCCCCCAGTGAATCGACGCATCCTCATCTGCTCATTGACGAGGATAGTTGGGACAAAGCGGCCCAACTCAGTGAAACGGTGCTCATACTCTGTCACCGTCATGCCTCCCTACCTGAGGCGCAGAAACTCATCCTCCCGCTCATGCCATACGTCTGCGGTAGTACTTCTCGTGGAACCGAGACTCGAAAGCCTCCCAGGTCCACACGAAATCTACTGCGACCGTGCGCAGCACACTGTCCCACCATAAGCTGGCCTCCCTCTCAAACATGAAGGTAGCCAACTCACCTGCTCTGCCTCTGAACAGTGCAGCATCCGTAGCATCTTGGAGATGCGGTGTAGCCAGAACTCTGCCTCCTCGGGTCTGTGAGAACCCATAAATGAGGGAGGCCTCAAGCGCTGAAATCGCTCGAGTAGACCACGAGTACCGACATCTCCACTAGGAGGTGTGACGGGTGTACGCAGAGGCACATCCTCAAACCGAGCAGGAGGCTCAGAATGCTCATCAGGATGTGTAGATGTCGTAGGTGGAGTCGCACTACCACCATGGGACAAGGCCTCAGCAATAGTGGCCATAAGCTGCTGGTGCTGCTGCTGCTGTATCTGCTGCTGTTGCTGTTGCATCTGCTGCTGATGCATCATCATCATTAGCTGCTCAAACCTATCAGCGGCGGAGCAGCCTGAGAGTCGTGTTGCGCAGAAAGATGACGGTCGATACTGCTCACGGACCGGGGGCGTATAGGTGGCTATCCACCGATAGGACCAGCAGGAGGCTGATCAGATCCCAACCCTCGGTCCGCAGGACCGCTACTACTAGAAGGAGTCTGGTCCATAGAGCCGGTCAGAAGAAGATGTGCCGTGCTCCGTGTGTACTGCCGCGGCATGCCCTATACAACATAGGGTAGATCATTTATGAGATAAAGCACAACACACTTCATAAAGCACTTAAGCATTCCACACATCATCAAAACAAAAGAGGCTACATGCTTTTCATTTACCCAAAATTGTCATAACATAGAATACAGAGTTACATGAATCACGACAGAAATCACATGATAGTCAATACATCCACTACATCAAACACCTAAAACATGCTACTATATCTACATCTCTACATGAAAACATAAACCGCTTATTACGGTAACCAGCAAAGCAACACGACACACAACAACGTGAATGACTAAGCATCCGAAGCAGGCGGTGGAGGAGGAGCATTCATATTCTGCGCACAGCACAGAATGGCCTTCAACGTACGGGACATCTTCTTAAACTCTTCTTCACGTAGGCTTCATTCTCTTCAAGCTTGGCTCGAACTTGACCAATCTCTTGCTGCAGGACGGCTTGACCCTCCTCGAGACGGGCCAATCGCGCATCAAAAGCATCCCGATCCATACCCTGCTCCTGAGCCGCAGGGGGTGAACTCTCCTCGATGTCCTGAGCCTCAGGTTCTTCTTCCTGTATGTCATCACCGCGCTCCTCATCACTCTTTGCCTGGAGGTCAACACTCTCCTCGCCGGCGCTATCTAACTCGTCTCCAGACTCGTCGAGTCGGGCTTGCCGCTATTGAGGGCCGATCTTCATATTCTTGAGTGTCGCCTCACTTATGACTCGGACTTGTGCAAGATCCTCCATATTCAACCTGTAGCCGACATCGCGAGCCATCCTACAGATCAGACGGCCAAATGGGAGCGAAAGATCGTTCCTGGCAAACGAACACCTGAACAATCTGGGATAGGATGAATGTGGGCAGGCATATGTTATCCCCATGTCCCATCTTGTACGAAAAGTCCACCATCAACCGAGTACATTCCGTGCGGTTACCCGACCATGGGTACACAATGTAGGTGAAAATGTGATGGAGTAAATGGAAGTCCTCGGCCATCTTTGTCGCCGCAATGCAATTCCCTGGCTTCCAAGCGGCGATCCCCTTCCCGCGCACTTCTGGAGAAGTTGTCCTAGGATGCACTGACAAGCGGTCTCTTCGATCCGACAGCTCCTAGAGATTTTATGTATGATCGCCACCTCATCCACTATAATTGTGTGCTTATGCCCCTCACAGAAACAGTAAACTGAAGAGGCTCTACTGATGAGTCCACGATGTGGGCATAGAAAGCGCGAACCGTGTTCTCACATGCAGGGGACTCGCCGTCAAACATAGAGTTCCATCTGATGTCCACCAGGCGATCCATCAGTGGGTATAGCCCGAACATCCTTTCATCCACATGAGCTTCAAACACAACCTTCCGGCCCGCGAAGCGCCCATATTCAATGCCTATCGGATAAGCATTTCCGACGGGATGGTCAGGATCCAGGTCTCGCTTCGACCTAAACTCCCAACGGTGCTAGTGCCGGCCCCAACGTCGGATCTTCTTCGGAATGGGCTGGCCTACTTGGGCCGGCGTCATCGACCGCGTTTTCCTCTTTCCCATGAGAGATAGGATGGAGGAAATAGAGAAAATAGTAGCCACCACACCAAGGAGGGCCATGGAAAATTGCCAAAATGGGAGAAAAGGGGCTGATCTCTTTGATCCACCACACCAACAATCCAATAGGTGTGGAAAGGGGCACTAGAGGTAGGAAATGAAGGAGAAACAAGAAGAAAATGGAATGGGTTAGGAGATTACCTGATTTTGAGCTCCAATGAGGATATGAGAGCTCCAACTTGAGAAAATGGGGAAAGGAGGAGGCTAGGGCTGTTGTGGAAGGTTGGGGTGTGTGGTTTATGGAAGAAAATGGAAGATTGCAAGGTTTGGAGGGATGGGTTTAGAGAAAAATCGAAAATGGGGTTTGGAGAGCTTGAAAGGGGGTGAATGAGGGAGAAGGGTGCTCCAGCCCCTTAAATCCCAATCCTTTTGCATTTTCGCACGTGCCAGGGGTAGAGGGGTCGGGCCGACCCCTCAGCCTTGGACCCACCTGAGATGGCCCACCAGACCGCGGTCCGCCACCCGGGCCGCGGCTGGACTTGGCCGGAACTGCGCCGCCGCGGTGGGGCTTGTTTCCCACATGCCCAGGGTGCCAAATGCACCCTGGTTCGATCTGAAACCTTGGTGTATTAACGTGGGGGGCCCCCGAACTCAGTTCAGCTCCAGAACGGTTAGTTACGAGAAATTTCTGAACTAACCTATTTTTCCTGATTTTTAACGACTGATTTTGGGTTGATAGTGACCTGGACACGTCAATAGACGGTCTAGGAGTGATTTAGAGTCCATGTGTGCGGTCAGGATCGAGTACAGACTCGATCAACGCGTCCGTTTTTAATGAATTTCGTCGAACGGTGAAATCGGAAGACCCTAAGACTGTTTCTATATTTTTGCGCACCCTCTAGGTTGTAACACGTCAGCGTACGTAGTGGGGACATAACTCAGGTCTGGTTTAATCAAAATCATGCTCTGATACCAACTTGTAACGCCCTGAAATTCGGGGGTCGAGTATGAACTCAGCTCCCGAGTTCTAACGCATCACTTATGCAACATACACAATGATGGTTAAATGTTGTCTGAGTTAGAGCAATAAACATGAATGAGATTATACCAAAACAGTAAATCATACTCCAGTTCAATTGTATAAAGGCAAGCGGAAGACTGAAATTTTATATTCAAAGTATGTAAAGTAACAAAATTTTATGAACTCCAGAGTATGAGTACTAACTGAGTACCAATATACATATATGGTTCTAAGTCAAAAATCAAAATACAACTCCCAAGAGAAGCCCTGAAAACCCCACGATGCAGCCGCCTAAGCAAAGCCGTCAGAGTACTGCATAAAGGAGAACTCCTCCTGATCCTGATCGAAGTCGGGCTCCGGCTCCTGAACGAGGCGCCATCTACACTGCGACAGAGTCTGGTGGGTGTTGGAAACACCGTCTCGTAACATGGGAGTGAGTAGCTAACTCAGTGGAACAATAAAGCATAGGTTAACATGTTATCAATTTAATCAAGCAGTAATGATAAAGCAGTACAAATCAAACATTTCTAACTACTCTCGTTAAGTGCGAAAATGAAATGACATGATGCTGTATGCCCTTGCCAAACTACCCTCAAGCGACATCATCTTACGTTGCGAATGCTTAACTCCCTAGTGCGCCACATCTACTAAGCACATGCGGTGCGATGATGATCATGATTACCGAGTTATTATTAGTCCATTTCAACCAAGTATTGGAAACTAAGGTACCTCCCTTGTATCATTCCCAAACATGATCCATTCTAGGGTCGTCAATCCTAGCTAATCTCATACGATATTATGGTTTGAGAAGCGTAGTGAAGGCATCGCAAAGGGCTCGTCACCCGTCAGCGCGGATACAGATCTTACCGTATGCGGCTCAATTGCTGGCCGTCAGCTCAAGTACAGGTCTCACCGTACTCGGCTCAATCACTAGCCGTCAGCTCGAGTACAGGTCTCACCGTACTCGGCTCAACTCATACTCTAGTTGCCGTGAAAGACTCGTCGCCAATCACAGACACTTGGAGTATACTCGAAGATACTATGGAGGACTCGTCGCCCGTCAGCACGAGCACAGGTCTCACCGTACTCGGCTCTCGCCGTAAGTATCGACAGCTCAAATACAGTGTCCCATACCACCGTATTCGGGTCACGAGTTTGGTTGCGCAATGGTCACTACGGGGAGGCACATGGCCCCAGCGTAGGCCGACAGCTCGACCACGGTGTCCCATACCACCATGCCCAGCTCATGCGTCTTAGCAGATCGAGGTACCATGGTTAACGGAATCGCCACTGGTAAGTTGGTACCCTAGGTTCAAGCAGTAGCGACCAAACATGGTGAACACACATACACATATCGGTTTACTTGACGAGCTTGACTAGCTCGAGCGCACCACAAGTGGGCGATATGGCGCAAAAGCACTCCGTGTGGCCAACCACTATCGCCAACCGAAGCACGACTCGGGTTCGCCAGACACATCCTTTGTGGCGACATGAATCTCAGCCACAATCTCAAGTCTGGTACCGAATGTTTGGACTATAGACATAGTCCCAAACTCAAACAGTTCTCATCAATAGTAGGTGGAATAAAGCATGATAAACAAGTAATACAAGCATGTTAGCAGGCATGTTATAAAGCATGAACAAAACATGAAGTAAAGCATGTTGTAAGCATGTTGTGAAGCATTTGTAAAGCACTAACAGATAGGGATACAATTACATACACATCACAAGTGAGTGGTTTTAGTGAACCACCACATGGAGGGATCCTACATGTCTCTAAGGTAGTCGGAAATCCCATATCAGGGCCTCTCTAAGGCACTAACACTCAAGCATTTACACACACAAGCATTTACACAAACACTTAGAGTACGCTATTCCAACATACATGACGTATGTTAGCAAAATGCGTATTAGGGCTATTCTTTCGCCAAGCGGTTATTTTATCCACGTATACTATATTCATACAACAAATAATCATGTCAATTACACTTCCAAAATTTATACGTATACAGTATTTCTAGAATACACAATTTCAACATACATAGCGTTTACAAGCGAACATATATTACGGTGATTCCTTTCGCCAAACTAGTATTTTATCCATGTATTGTATAATCATACATTAAATAAACATGTCAAACATTATTCCAAAAAAAATACGTATACGGTATTTCTACGTATACCTAGAGTATGTGAAATTCCTTATTCTACGACGTTAATCGAAACAGGAAATGGAAAGCACTTTGTACATGTGCAATTGCATGCAGATCATGAATCTATCATTATTTGACATTGAAAGCGTTGAAAAACGTAACCTATACACTTAAAGTCCTCACCTTTGCCCTTGGAATCACAACGAATCAGCAAGGGTAGTAGAGCTTCCGTATACGGACGTTTTCTTGGCTAAAGAGTGAAATCGGTTAGCCTTTACACAACCTACAACCTATATGCTTCAAATCAGACCTAGGGTTAGGGTTTCTCACCTTCAAACGGAGTGGATACCGCCGGAAAACACCTGGAAAGGAGCGGTGTAGGTCGTGCGACAATCGAAAGCAGCAGGAGGAGATCTCCCACAAATCCCAAGCTATTCTCTCTCTTTCTCTCTCTCTCACTAGGTTTTTATCCCAAATCATATGGCTGTGAGAGGGGCTATTCTAAGCTCCTTTTATAGCCAAAAACATTCCCAAAATAGACTCAGGTTCAAGGGTTACTGCTAATATAGGATATTCGTCACTTTTCTAGCTCAAAAGAGAGGTTCTGGTGGCCCTCCTTGAGCCAAACGTTAGACTTAAGCTCACCACACATGGATTTATGTGGGATTACGTTTTCGACTTGATCGGATTCCCAGATCGCATGTGGCGGACCACTTTCAGTTCAACGGTCAGTGGGCCACGATCCGAAATTCCAAGTACATGTAAATGTTCCTGAAATTTTTCTTAATCCGAGGGTGTAATTTGGTCTGATTCTGACAATCAGGTTGCTTAATACTGACGCGCAAGCGAATGGTGCCAGATCACTATTCCTGATATTTATTTTGGAATGGGAATAGTGTTTTTCACACACCCTCGCTCCGGATCGAAACGAATGGCCGTGGGACATCGGCTGGACCTGATTTTGAGATGGTTGTCAAGCCCAGTGAGCGGGTCTAGTTCCTTAACTTCGTGTTAATCGGACTTCCGATGTGCGATCTAGACCTAATACGAAGTTTCGTTTCATTTCCGAGAGCAGCCGGGAAATGAGTTTGGTTCTAAACTTTAGGGTAACCTAGAGTCACTTGTTTTGCAAGTTTGGGTCTTGCAGATCGTATTTAAAGCAATCCCAACGGATTTCATGGCTAATCGAGTTTAGCACTTAGTTAAACTTGTTAATTTTCTAAAGGATTTAATCCTAATTGATTTCTGGTCGAGGTGGTACTCGAGCCAATGTACGAAAATTTTACGGGTCGTTACAATTTCATTTTATCATTTGGTTGAAGATCAACCCTTTTTTACTTCTGAAAATCTTATAAAACTTCTTTGCTAAAAGAGCTATATCATCTTCAGAATCAGAGTTTTCTTCAGAAACAATTTTAGAAGATTTAAGTGCTATAGATTTTCCTTTAGGAGCTTTAAAGTTTAACTCATAGGTTGTAAAGAACCAACTAGTTCTTCTACCGTCATATTGTCCGTATCAGGAAATTCCTGGATCGCGGTTACTTTAGAGTTGAACCGTTCGGGAAGTGAACGTAGTATCTTTGCACACACTTTACTTTCTGGGATTTTATCGCCAAGACCCCACATTGAGTTTACAATGTCATTTAATCTTGTGTAAAGTCCAAAAACATTTCATTTTCCTCCATATGAATTCTTCAAATTTGGTTGAAAGGAGTTGGACTTTAAATTTTTTTACAATTGATGTACCTTCGTGTGTCATTTCTAATATATCCCAAGCTTGTTTTGCAGAATCACAGGATATAATTCTTTTGAATTCATCCGGTGATAGTGCACATGTAATTACATTTAGTGCTTTAGCATTTGCACTACTCTCACTTTTCTGAAGTGTAGTCTAAGAAAATAAGCCATTATTTTTGTGGTTTTTGAACCATCAACACCAGTCACTTTAGTGGTAAGAGGAGTCCATTCATTCACTGTGGCTAGCCACACATTTCATCTATGGATTTGAGTCAGATCCTCATCCTGGCTTTCCAATAGGCATAATTGGTGCCATCGAAAGGTGGAGGCCTAGTGACTTGGTGTAACGTCCCGAAAATCGGGGGTCGAGCATAACTCAACACCCGAGTTCCAGAACATCACTTATGCAACATAGATAATGATGATTAAATGTTGTCTGCATTAGTGTATTGAACATGAGTGAGATTAAGCCAAAACAGCATATCATACTCCAGAGACAGTTAAATTGCAAGCGGAAGACTGTGATAAATATATAAAATATATAAAAAACTATGGTGAGTCTCCAGAGTGTGATGATGTTACCAGGTTAATTAATCACAAGTACAATTCTAAAATATACCTAGTGTGAGGAAGTGCAATGTCTCCTATCCAAATACCATAGCCCCGTCAATACAATACCAGGTCTTCATAGACTTGTCAGAGAGTTACATGTAGGAGAACTCCTCCTCCACCTCATAGTAGTCCAGCTTTGCTTCATAAGCATCGCTATCACCTGAAACTCAACAAATTTGGTTGGTGTGTACAACACCGTCCCGTAACGTGGGAGTGAGTGATCAACTCAGTGGAACGGTAAAAGCGGTTAACATGTTATCAATTCAATCAAGCAGTAATGATAAAGCAGTAAAATCAAACACTCCTAACTACTCTTATTAATGCAAGTATGAATGTAGTCATGATGTATGCCCTCACCACACCCTCCCTCGTGCGACACCATCTTACGTTCGCGGCATGCTTTCATCCCTCAGTGCTCCACATCTTCCAGGCACATGCAATGCATGATGAGCATGATTACCGCGTATTTATTAGTCCATTTCAAACAGCAGATTGGGAAACTAAGGTACCTCCCTTGTATCATTCCCAAATATGATCCAGTCTAGGGTCGTCAGTCCTAGTTAATCTCAGATGATGGTGTATTTTCTAGGTCACTGCAAAGGCTGTCAGGGCTGTTACGCACAAAGGTTACAACACTCCCCCATCACCTCTTTAACGATTCATCACTATACAGAAACAGGCCTAGTTCATACTCTATACACCGTGACAAAACTCTAAGGCTCACCGCAATTTCTAGTATGCTTGAGGTCACTACAAAGGGCTGCCAGGGCTGTTGCTCGCATTCGTTGCACCACTCCCCCATCACCTTATCAATGTAGGCCGACAGCACGAATATAGGGTCCCATACCACCATAATCGGCTCACGAGTCTGGTTGCTCACTGGTCACTACGGGGAGGCACGTGGCCCCAGCGTAGGCCGACAGCTTGACCACGGTGTCCCATACCACCATGCCCGGCTCATGAGTCTTAGCGGATCAAGTACCATGTTAAAAGGGATTTCACTGGTAAGTTTGGTACCCTAGGTTCAACCAGTAGCGTCCAAACATGGTGAACATACATTAGACAGATCGGGTTACTTGACAAGCTCGGCTAGCTCGAGCGCACAACAAGTTGAACGATATGAAGCGCATAAGCACTTCGTGTGGCCAATCACTATCGCTAACCGAAGTACGACTCGAGTTCGTCGAACACATCTCACGTGGCAAATGAGTCATAGCCACAAATTCAATCCTGGTACCGATTATCTGGACTATAATCATAGCCCCAAACACAATCAATTGCAGATAGATAAAACAGTAGTGGATCAAGATTCAAATCATACAATCAAAGTCTGATATTATCCGTTTAGGGCTGTCAGGGCTGTTGTACGCACTCGTTGCTCCACTCCCCCATCACCCATGACGGATCATACAACGTAAACATGAATTTAAACATATGCATCACATCGATAAAATCATACAATCAATTGAGCATGTTATGAAGTACAACATAAGCATGAGTTTGTACATATTCAATTCCTAATCACACAGATATCTAAAGAAATCATACACATAGTTAAAGAAGTTGAGAATCATATCTCAACACCCTTAAACATTACAATTTACTAACTACTACTCATTCGACATTTCAACAAACACTTTAAAATACATACATCAACATACATGACATATGTTGATCACATATGTATAAGGCCAAATCCTTTCACTAGGGAGTTACCCCAACATCAACATAACCGCATACACCCACGACGGATAGTCATGACAAGCAGGAATCCAAGTTCCATATTCATTCAGTCATTTCCACAAACACTTGGGCCACACTTTTTAGCACTTATAGCGTATATTGGCCGTGGTGTGATTTAGGGCAAATCCTTTCGTCAAAGGGTATCGCCAATACAACAATCATCCATGACAATTAGTCATGGCGAGCACGAATGAGAATTCTATACTCATTCAGTCATTTTCACAAACACTTAGCATACACTATTTCAACATACATGATGTATGTTAGCAAAACATGTATTAGGGCTAACCTTTCACCAAGCAAGTATTTTATCCATATATAGTATATTCATACAGCAAATAATCATGGCAAACACATCTCCAAAATTTATACGTATACTATACTTTCTAGAATACACAATTTCAACATACATAGTGTATATAAGCAAAACATGTATTAGGGCGAGTCCTTTCGCCAACAAGTAATTTATCCATATATAATATATTCATACAACAAATAATCATGTCAAACACATTTCCAAAATTTTATACGTATACCGTACTTTCTACCATACCTAGAGTATGTAGAATTCCATATTTGTCATCTTTAATCGAAACGGAAAACAGACAACACTTTGTACATGTGCAATTGTATGTAGATCATGAATCTATCATTATTTGACATTGAAAGCGTTGAAAACCATAACCTATACACCTAAAGTCCGCACCTTTTGTTGTAGAATCATAACGGAGTCGATAGGTTTGCTAAGCTTATGTATACGGCAATTTGGCAACCTATATGATGAAATAGGTTAGCTATTTCATAACCTACAACTCTTAAAACCCAAATCAGTTTAGGGTTAGGGCTTCTTACCTAGAAACACATCACCGAAATCACCGAAAGCAATAAGAATGAGGTGGTTAAGCACCTAAGGCAGCAAGGAAGAAAGGCAGGAAGGATCTCCCACAACTCCCCCACTTTCTCTCTCTTTTCTGTCTTCTCTCTCCAGGGTTCTCTCAAATTCGGATGGCTGAAATGAGAGAGGGTTTTAAGGTCCTGTATAACCCCAAATCTCAGCAAAACAGACTTCTGGACAAGGTTTACTTAGGTTATAACCAAAGCGGACCTTTTCAGCTCAACGGAGGACTTCTGGCGGGCAACCCTTGAGCCAAAGGTCGGACTTAAGCTCACTAACACTGGATCTAAGTACGATTAAGTTTTCATTCCAGTAGGGTTCTCAGATCACGCGTGGCGGACCAGTTTCAGTTCAACGGTCACGGATCTCGATCGGAGATTCCGAGTACATGGATATGTGTATGAAATTTCTCCTGATCCGAGGGTGTAATTTGGTCTGATTCTGACGGTCTGGTTGCTTAAAACTGATCCGCAAGCAACACATACCAGATTACTATTTTAGATATTTTATTTTGAATTAATTTCATATTTCTCACACTCTTCACTCCGAGCTCAAGCGAATAGCGCTGGGACACTATCTGGATTTGATTTCCGAGATGGTTGTCAACCCCAGCGAGGCAGTCCTAAGTCCTTAACGTCATATTATTCGGACTCCTGATGTGCGGTCCAGATCTGATACGGATTTCAACGTGCTCCTGAGAGCAGTCGGGTAATGAGTTGATCCGAGATTTTAGGGTAACCTAGCGTCAATGATTCTACAAGTTTGGGTCTTGCAGATCGTATTTAAAGCGATTCTAGCGGATTTCGTAGCTAATCTAGTTTGGCACTTAGTTACTTTGTCTCATTTCTAAAGGATTTAGTCCTATAAGATTTCTGTCTGAGGTGATACTTAGTCCTTTGTAGTTTGTATATAAAGTGATCCAAGTTATACTACTTAGCTAGTTTAAGATAGTGTCTAGGGTGAAAGTACTTAGAAAAATTGAAAGATCAAGGTGGTGAAGGGTGGGATTTGTGAAGAAAATGGTTTGAAAAGGGATTGAGGCTTTAATTGAGTGTTTGAGAAGTTAAACCTATGTTAGGATTAACCCATCGCCTAAGGAACGTCTAATTCCAGGTTGGAAAAAATACGGGCTGTTACACTTGGCTATCAAAATTTGATAACTTATATAAGCTTAGATCGTTAGCTCAGGAAGTAAATCCAAATAAAAACTATAAGAGCGAGCTATTATGCTTTGATACCACTTGAAATGGCCAAGCTATATGTCCTAAAGGGGGGGGGGGGGGTGAATAGGACTATGTCAAATTTAAAATAATTACAGCAGAATTTAAATAACAAGATAGCCAAATAAAGTAAATCAATCCACAATGCTTAAATGAATAGCAACCTCAATAACAAGTATTGAGAGGTTGATACAAATTGTTCTAAGGACACCTTACATCAAAAACCAAAGTTTATGGTAGGACAACCTGATTTCTAGAAAGATTTTTGTATCAAGAACTCAAACTTTCTAGGAATAAATAAATTGAAACTAAACAAAGGAAAAAATGTAATCTCAAATATGATTGTTCTAGGACAACCATACACCATAGAAATGGTAGGGCACCTTACTAGAACAATTTAGAGAATGTAAAGCTCAAACAAATAAAAGAATAGGTTGAAATAAATTGCAGAATTTAAATCTAAACTATTACAACATTTCCCATTGAGCTTGAAATTAAAATGATTATATTCACATCCACATACATTCCACAAAAGAGAATCAAAGATAGAAAAAATAAAGTACACTTCCACACAACACAAGGAGTTATAGTAGTTATAGTGGTTCGCCTGTGTGTACACCAACTGTTCAACAACAGCCACACAGAATGCACTCCACTCCTAATATCCTCACACAGGGGATATTAGCATTCACTATCAAGTAGGTTTTCACAGGTTCACCCAAAACCTTTACAATTGTGTCTTTTTCAAAGGGCTTACACAATTCAAAAAACCCTCAGTTCTGAGTTTCTGGCTCTCCTCAGATAACCAACAACTTTGAAATTTTTCTGGCTTAACCTCAAATAAAACCAAAATAAATGAATTTACAATAAATGTAAAAATACCTAAATTTCTCCTTCGATGTAGCAGCCCAAAAAGAACCGAGTCGGAGTAGAGATTTGAATGTTCAAGATCAATGCCCAATACTCACTTATAATGGTTCTAATTTCTAATAGATTTTAAATTAAAACAAATGGGCTAGCTTGAATTGATTTTGATTCCAATAAAAGGAAAATAAAACTTCCTCTTTACAGATTAGATTGAATGGCAAGAAACAAAATCAATTAACAAAGTTAAAGAAAGAGAATATTAAATAAGCACACTTAGCTTTAAACGGAGCACAGATTTATCTCTCAGAAGGCCGAATTAAATTAGCTTGAATGGTTTGTTTATTTTTGAGATTCGTTCTCTATTTTAGTTTGAATAAATCAAGTCTTTGACTGGTCTTAAGTTGCTACGACTAGTCGAAGATCCAACAGATATTTGAAAATTCAGGCGCGATAAATAAGACTGTTTCACGACTGGTCGTAGGGCACCTTCGACTGGTCGTAAGGCACCTTCAACTGGTTGAAGGTCACACAAGACTGGTCGAAGCTACGTGCAAATCATCGCTGTAGTTTAAGTCAAAAGTCTACGACTGATCAAGAACCAGTCACACTGTTTCTACAACTAGTTGAACAGTCCCCAAGCTAGTCGAAGCCTAACAGAAAATTTCTGAATTTTTCAACAAACTTACGACTGATCCAGGAATCCTTAGACAGGTCGAAGCAGTGTTAGGACTAGTCGACCAAGTCCAGGACTAGTCTTAGAATAGGCCAGACTCACTTATATAAAATATATGAATTATGTATCCAAAATGGCCTACTCTAAAGGTCACCCACGATCAGTCAAACCTCAATTGTGAAGTAAGGACATTGAAATTTAAGAACAAGTGACCTTGAAAGTAGTGAAGCTTGAAGTCTTGATGTAGTTCAAACTTGAAAGCTTCTTGAGATCTTGAGATTGAACTTGAAAGCTTCTTGAGATCTTGAGATTGAACTTGAAAGCTTCTTGAGATCTTGACTTGTGAGCAGTGCTTGTCCATCAAAGTTGATCTTGAGTAGCGCTTTGATCTTCACGTATGCAAGCTTCATAACAATGTCTTTGGCACCATAAATTTGACAATGAAAGGAGCTATGAACAATAACACTTACAATCTCCCCCTTTGTCAAATTAGTGACAAAACACACTTCCAAGATATGTTACAGAACACAAAGCATTGGCTTTAACGAATCATGCACCAGTTGTTATCAACTGTTATCAACCGACATGGTAAACATGAATCTGCATATCAATAATCAACAGTCCTCCTCCTCTATACATACTCCCCCTGAGAACATATGCATAAAATAATGCGCAATTTACTCCCTCCTCATAACTTAAGCATTAGACATATGCATCCAATCCATTCATATGAGCATAAGCATTATTAGACATTAGACATAATATGCATTCTCCCCCTTTTTATCACAAGTGGACAAAGGAAGACAGAACAGATAAACTGAGGAGAAATAATTAGAGAGATATATGAGAGTAACAAGACAAGATAGCAGAAAATATCATAATTAACTCACATAATTTATAGACTGATAAGTCTAGATAGCTACAATCTCCCAACAAGTTGTAACACAAGAATAGTAAAGTTATACAAATTAGGTAGCTGAAAAGAACAAATCTGAACCGATGAAGGAGGAGGGATGGAAGGATCAAGTTATGCATGCCTTTGTTCAAGCGCCTAAGATATTTACGCATATACTTGAATTGTAAATCATGAGCAACAGACATGTTTTCCATCTTAACATTTATATTCTCAACCTTATCCTCCAATGCATGCAGACGTGCATCAAGTCAGAAAGCTCATAATCTAGATCATTCGTAGAATCAGAATCAAGTTCTTCAAAGATATCATCCATATTAACATCATCAGAAGGAAGATCACCAGCTACTTCTCATGTGCTGCTTTAGCATTGCCAACACCATCACCTTGGCCAGGGAGTAAATCCAACTTCATCTTCTTTAAGTTAGAATTTTTGAATATCAGATGACGGATAAGGGCCTCTCCACTGGCATATCGACTAACATATGAGTAGCCAACACAATCATCAAATAGGCAAAAGTAATGTCACTGTGTCCAGGATGGAGAT